>KK502888.1:20033-41233 GCA_000688735.1 Glossina austeni | reverse complement strand
TTCTCGAACGAAAAAAACTTATTTAAATTTTCTAAGAGAAGAAAACGAACTAAAGAAAACCACGTAAAGTTTCCTCGATACATGTTACCACAAAGCGGCTCTTACGGCCATGGAAATTGAAATCAAACCTTGCAATGATGTAAAGTTTTTTTAAGCGCATCAGTCATTTTTCAATCACAATGACGAAAAACGCGTCAAACTTAGATATAAAAGAGTTTAAAAGACAAGCAACATCGCGGAGTAGTTGGTCCTACAAACTGATATGGCTACGGTGGAGTAGTGTTTTATGGCACGCTTTGCTTTTTTCTTGCTCTTCTGTACCTGCTGTGACGAAGTACGTAGATTTTTGTATATTACGTTTGTGCGCGCATACGTAACACACAGAAGAGTTTAAGACAGATCGATCCTTTATTATATCGATTGATTTAGACAATGATTCTGCGTCGATCTAAGCCTGTCTATCCGCCTGTCCGTCTGAAGTCCACCCATTTTTGTCTGGCAATACTTGAAATATTATGATAAAATTTGGCAAACTGACCTGCTTTGACCTAAGGACAAACGCTATTGGAAATATTTCAGATCGGTCCACTTTTTCGTGCACTCCCCATTTTGAAAAGTCGTTACATTAAAAAATTGTAGTTTTTAAAGTTTCCCGACAAAACTCGCTGTGTACTAGCATATAACACATTGGTGCGAAAAATTTGATTCGGCTGAAAATATTGTAATCGGCCCGAGCATTAAATACATGGAAAGACGATATAAAGTCAGCAACTTGACCTAAACACGAGAAGTTTCTGTTTTTCGAGTTTGAACGAAATCGCAGCATAATCTAACAAGTAAGAAAGTTATGTTCGGCGGGGGCCGAATCTCGCATACACTATATTTTTCGCATTCTCCTCTCCAAGTTGTTTCATTTCATACCCCTATCGCTGATATTATTAATAAAAATTGATCGTCGTGTTAACCGTATTCATTTTAAAATTAACCCATTGTATAACATTTGAGCAATATACAAAGTAGTTCTAAATATTCTGCCTTGTGTGCCTTAAGATATTATTGTTATTATAAATTTAGCCAGAGAACAAATTCAAAGACTAAACTCTTATAGCACTAGCATCTAAGGCTTTCGGCTTTTGCCTTAAGATAAATAAAAATGAAACTTCAAAAAAGTAAAAAGTCACGAAGTCTGAAAACAATGCGAACATCGCCTCCGTTGTTAATGGAAGGCTTCTGCAAATCTCTATTCGTGACACATAAATGTCCACCATAACGCAATTCGATTGCGTCACCTCTTACCGCACTTTTTGTCATTAATCCGCCTCAGGTGATAATACATTTTTCTCAAGGACGCCATACATCACATTAATTTGAATAAACCTATCGAGATTGCTAGTAAGTTCTACATCGAGTCTAAGCGAACTTCAACGGAGGTTAACTATGTATGTCCATTCCAAAAATTGATTATTTAGGTGATTTTGGCTACATTTTCTTATAATTGACGACAACATGCCTGAAAATATTCTATTAACAAATCAACTCCATTATGACAAAATGGAGGCAAATATCGAGGTCAAATATAAGGGCCTCGTTGGCGATGTCAACATTGTATTTCACAATGTAAAAGACGACATAAGGACTCTGTTCCAAATAAAAGTTTCCCGTACAGATAACTTCCTCTCTACACTCCTCGAATGGCAGTTAAAAGCGTATTGTTACGCGAAAGAAAGGTGCGCTGGGATTAATAAGATTATTATTTATAGACCCCTGACTGGTGTCCAAGTAACCATGGACGCCCGCCAAATAAATTTAAAAAAAATTGAAGAAATTGTTGAGAAGAAAAATTAACAAGTTCTTATGCAAACCGATTTGTATTATTCTTAATAAGTAAACATAAATAAATGATAACAAAATTAGTTTTTCCTATTTTTCTGTATCAGTTCTCTTGTCTAGTGGTTTGGCTTTATCCGCATCACACTTTTAACTTAATCGTAGAGACGTTCGTTGGTAAAAAACTTTCTATGGGAGCAATCATTTGATCAATTGATAGAAGACTCAGGTGCATCTTTCATCGACTATAATAGAAAGCGTCGCGCGTATGTCACTAAACCGGAATATCTAGACTTGACAATTTTGCCGTCAAAGATGCCATATAACCACAATATTTGATTTCTTCCGCGCCACTTACTTGCTTTCAATTAAGATAGAATAAGAGATAACCAAATGACAAGATGTTCCAACATTTTGTACAAGATACAAACTATTAATCTCTTAAGAACTTGTAATGTCCGCGTACATAGGAACGGAGCGATTCCGTCGGTCGGCTTTGTCCCTGCTGTATGCCAAAAGAGTAGCGCAACCCTCATACCCGTTGAGTAAAGTTCCTTTTCATAATTCTCAGCTCGCATGCTCAACTCGTAGCGTTATGTAGAGAGAAAAAATTATGAAAAGAGAACAAAGTCCGAAGTCCGTCTGCATAGCATGAGGATAGTTTTCGGCGTGCTTAGTGCTGGTTTCTAAAAAAGTAAAAAGGGCGGGAAAATGTCCAACTAATCAAATTTACTTAAATCATACAATTAAGTTACATAAATACATATATATACATATATATATATATATATATACGTATGCAGTAAATTTCATTAAATCTAAAAATGACTGGATAATAAAACGAATAAACGCTATCAATAAACACATACACATAGTATATATGTATTGAATGTGCGAAAGTCCAAAGTTCACCCTTGAAAAAGCAGTTAAAGGTGAGAAAAAAAGTAAAAATATATAATTAAGGAGTAACGTAAATAAATCGTTAGTTAAACTGTAAAGAATTGTAAGAGAAGAAGAAAAAAAGAAATTGAAAAGTAAGTGAATTGAAACGGTCAGCTCATTTCGAAGAAAGTACATTTTGCATATTGTTGTTGTGTTCCATATTTATTTATTTATTTTTTATTTTTTATTTTATTTATTTTATTTTTTTTTTTACCTACTTATACATGAAACTCAACTAAAATATGCAGTCGAATTCAAATACAACTTAAAGTAAATCTTACACTAATTGTTTTAAAACTAGTATACAATAAGTAGAAAGATATGAAAAAAGAAGAGTAGTGAACACAAAAGCAAAAAAACTAAAAATATTAATTCATGTATATGTAATTCGTTATAAATAAATAAAAAGGAAAAAAAAGAAACAACAAAAAAAGCAGGCAACAAAAACAGATCCAGGCTGCAAGCGATCCCCTAAGCTATTGCAAACATGTATAAGCTTGGCAACCGACACGTTAACAACACCGTATAATTTTCAAAAAAAAAACTGAGATGTTACGAATGCAAGTTAGTTTAAGTACGACATAGGAAGGTCGCGCGTATTAAGCAAAGTTGCTTTAATAGACTTTAACGAGTCCGATAATGAGAATAAGTGATAGACATCATGTAGGTTTCTGGAAAGAACTCTGAGCGGGTTAAACACCTCATAATTGTATTTACATTGGCTAAGCTTAATAGCTAGATAAAGTGCCTAGAGAAGCGGTTAGGGACATTCTATCTAATCTAATCTATATCTGTGTTTGCCAATCGCTTTAATAATTTCAGTGAAAACATTCCATAAAAGAATATGAAGAAATATTTTATAATTGGAAAGAAAATTGTTTTTCTTTTCAAAATTCGGCGTAATATAGGAATAGGTGGGACAAGTCTCCGACCTTTGCACAAAACACGCCTTTGCAACAAATTTCATCAAAATAAGTCAACTGAGCAAGTGATTCTGGCGCAAACTTTACATACTCTTGTATAATAACTAGTCTACGATATAACGGTGATGAGATGTGCCTCGCTCCACTATGTATGTGCAGTGTACGTTAAGTCGCTCATTATTCACTTACACAGTCTACATTTTCTTATTATGCTCATGAACAGAACGCTTGCTCTTTCCTTTTTATTGTGTGCATGCTTACGTTAACTACTCGGCTATTCGCTTCTCCTTTCGTCAACAGTAAACTTACGCCATTAACAACAAAAAATGTGTTAAAAGATGGCTACTCAGCCATCATTGTGCACATGCCTGAGTGCACCGCAATAAATTATCTCAGTATATTTATCTCTGTTGGAATGCACGTTGATATATAAAGTAGTAAGACGATAATCATTTCACCATCTCGCCATTTTGTGGTCACGTATGCGGAAATGTACTCGAAATATCGCCTTTGGTTTACACACAGAGCTCACTTTACTAAGCTCACTTTGTACGTTTATTTCACAATAATTTGTGTTTTGTGTTTTTATTTAAAGAAATTCCAAATGCTTCCTTTAGAATAATAAATATATAGATTTATTTATAACAACGACTGTTTCACATTATTAAGGAAAATGATTTACTAGCTTGTAATTACAATGGCACCGACTCGCCTAATAAGCAAACAATATTTTGAAAAGTGAACTGACAGTAAAAGCGATTCTATATAAAGAACCAATAAGTAAATTTTTATTACTTAATTTCATCACTTAATGCAATGTAACTTAGCCTTGAGTAGCCGCAGTTATTTAAAAAATGATAAGCCTTTTAGTTGCGGTAGGTCGTAAGTAATAAATGAATCGAATTCGGTATCGAAATTAACTTTGAATTGCTTATGAAATCCAATAAATAGTTAAAGGTAAAGATGAGCTTTTTCTTCAATCTGTTTAAGTAGGAAACTGGTGATGTGTATCATTGGAAATTTTTTGATATCTCGTACGAAAAACTTTTCCAAAGGCATACACCGGTATATCTGTGAATACTCACCGACTGTCTGAATATCGACCTTCGGACTTTATACTTTTTAGAGCCACAATTACGTGTCGCTTTAAAAGGATTGGAATAGGTATGAAACGGACGCACTTAACGGTACCAAATTTGGATCATTGCACAAAATTATAATAAAAATAAAACATTGATGGTGATTGATATTTAGAAAAATGGGGACAACTCAAGGACATGCATACAACTTCTTAAGCAAGTGCATGCACAAACGCGCTAGCACGCCCGTGTAGAGTTTTATTTAAGACACCCTACTATTGTACATATATGCCCGTAATGTGTAGTCTTAGACAACGAAAACGTTACATATATGTAATATTTGTGATAAAAGGTAAAAGCTATCTTATCTAATCACTTATTTTGAAGAACAAAGAAAAAAGATCTCTTGTACCTTAGCGAGGAAAAGTGAACCAAAAATTTATTACAAAGACTATAAAATATTTGCTTATTCTCTAGCTTCTGGGGAGAATTAATGGGGAACTACTTTTGCGTTGAATTTGTTTTGAGATAAATATTTACAGATTTCTTTGAAAGGATCTTGTTGGAGTTGGTAGACTCGCCTCAGTTTGCAGCGAAAGATGAATAAATTTCCAGCTTAAGACCTCTGTGAATGACTCGCAGGTACAGAAGAGCAAGAAAAAGAAAAAAGCAAAGCGTGCCATAAAACTACTCCACCGTAGCCATATCAGTTTTCAGGACCAACTACTCCGCGATGTTGCTTGTCTTTTAAACACTTTTATATCTAAGTGTGACGCGTACTTCGTCACCGTGATGGAAAAATGACTGATGCGCTTAAAAAAAGTTTAGATCATTGCAAGGTTTGATTTCAATTTCTATGGTCGTAAGGGGCACTTTGTGGTAACATGTATGGAGGAAACTTTACGTGGTTTTCTTTAGTTCGTTTTCTTCTCTTAGAAAATTTAAATAAGTTTTTTTCGTTCGAGAACTCCAAATTTTACAAACATTAAACTTTCAGCAAATTATGCTGCGATAAACTTTATTCTTAGTCAATGCATGCTTATAACATAACCAATTAGTAAAACATTGAAGAAAAAATAAAAAAAAAAATTACTTCCATTGTTTGTCGTCATTTTTGTGCTCGCTCTTGTTATCGATTTTTCCTTCATCTTTTTTTTTAATCAAATCATGTTTCAGAGCGTTTTCCAGGCCTTCAAAGTCAATGTCATCCAACTGCATAATATATTCTTTACCAGCGAGGGGGTTGTAAACAATGAATTTTAATATCTTTTTTTGTGTTTTCTTAAAGTAAGCGAATGAATATAAAATACACTGATAAGCCTTATCGCTAGGTACATTTTTTTCTTTTTTGGACGATAACGTTTGGAAGATCACCTCCTCATCGAATATGACATTTGCGTCGGCTCGAAAGTATTCACAATCCAGTCTGGGATTAATGTCAACTGACTTGTATTTGGATTTGAATGTTTTTAAATAGTTTGCAATAGCCTCAAGATTTCTAGGTTCAACATAAATCTCTACAGTCAGAGAAGGAATCCTTTTGCCTCTGTTTGCGTAATACATTGAGTGTGCAAGCGAGACTATTTTAATCGCTTCAAGACTACGCATAGCTTGGCAATTATTATCGATATAACAATTGTAACACTTTCGCATATTCTTTTGTATGCCAAATTGTTTTGTACCTTCTGCATACTTTATCTTAAGTACCTCGTCCACGCGGAAATCTTTAAGTTTCGCTTTATATATGATTGCTAAATGTTTTCTGATCAAATACATTACATATTTACCACGAAGTTGAGCTTGATCAAGTGAACTCTTTTCGTACTGGTCAACAAAACTTTCTCCAATTTTTGTCTCCTTAAAGTGATTGGCTTTGTAAATACATGACAAAAATTGCTTTATTTTCGGAAATTTCGCACTAGTAGCTGTTGAAATCTCTGTAGCTTCGTACTGAGGCTCTGCATACTCCTGCAATAAGAGATCATGTTTAGTATCTAAACATATGAAAGGAAATATTCTTCAATATACTTATTAAATTCCCTCTAATATAGTAATAGTGGTGGTGTACTAGAATTTCTAATAACTCATTCGCTTGCCACACCCAATACTTTAACAATTTTTATGAGGCACTCTGTGGGCCCTGATATAAGCTTGTCTATCCTTCTATCGGTTCGTCCTGCTGTTGTCTCCCCATGTAGGAAATTTTATATGGAAGGCGGTTCAAGAAATACACCCACGTCGTTCAAACTTGGTTCACTTAATTTTTATGTCAAAGACCCATAAGAGCTTACGTTTCCGTATAATCCTTAAATGGGATAATGTTCAAAAAATGGACCTACGTGGTCAAAATTTGGAAATATTTGTTACGAACAGATTTAATTTTTGTAGGAACGGTTATATAAGAAAAGGTTCAAAACATTGCCTCAGCCCAACCAAATTTTCAATACTACAATTTTTGCAATATAAAATATTCAAATACAATTACAGAGCCAAGTTGGACACAATTTCACATGCCAGGCTTAGATAAATGCAGAAAATTATTTAGAAAATAATTCCGAATCGATCAGTCTTATGAAAAGTGGGTCTACCTTAAGGTCCTTTGTCTGACATAAGTTCACACAAACTAAATATATTCTATGCGTATGCCTATGAGTATAATTAGCAGAGAAGTTTAAAATTTGATGAAAGGTTTTCTTATCAAATTTTCAGGAAACAATTCAACAATTGCGACAAAGTACAACGTTCAGAGAGGCTTTATGTTTGATACCACTTCTCTTAAGCCAATTGATTTATAAAATGGATGCCTCGTTGTCTAAGCTATGTTCGTATGTAAACTTCAGAATTCTATTTGCGATATGTTTTGAAAAAGAATCGTATTGAATACCCTCCCCATATAAAAGCACACTGCAGCACACAAATGCATGTTCGCTAAATTTTCTCCCCCAAACACTTCATATCAAATGTGGGTACAAAAATTGTTACAAACATTATCTAAAAGATGAACGCATTAGCATGGACGCATGAAAAAGCTTGGGTGGTAAGGCATATACATGATTCCCTTAGTTGTTTGGCTCAATGTCTCGTTTGTGATAACGTTTATGATAATCACATAATGTGCGCAAACCTTCTCCGTAATCAAATTTTCGTCTTCTATTCTCTCTCCTTTAAACTTATTATCTATTGTAGGGGATGACGTAGACGGAAGTTCTTCTTTTAGTCTTTTCGTTATTTCTTCTTCATTTCCTATTTGTTTCCTTTTTTTTCCTTCAGTATTTTTAACGGGGGAATCCATTTAAATTCAAAGGTCTGCAAAGAAAATTATAACTAAATATTGTATTTGTATATATATGTATATATATATATATATATACAAATAAATTTTTAAAATTTATATATATATATATATATATATACAAATAAATTTTTAAAATTTATATATATATATATATATATATATACAAATAAATTTTTAAAATTTATATATATATATATATATATATACAAATAAACTTTTAAAATTTTTTAAAATTTTCGCATTTATTTTAATTAAAATATTTATCCAGATTTTTTTCAAATTTGTTTTCTATATATTAAATACTAAAAATACAAATGCAATTTCAACATATAATTAGGAAATTGTATTTTCTTTGTAATTGTATTGATTAAATAATTAATCAAATGAAGCGCGAATATTTCTTCAATAAACAAAGCCAAACAAATATGGAAAACGGATATAAATGTCTCTTGAAAAATGCATTAAAGCTCACTCTACTGTATGCACACGTCGCTTAACTGGCCAGTAATCAAAGACTCTTTCATCTACGTCTGATATTTTAGTTTTTTACAGAAAGATGTTTTAATTCAACTTCACGCGCTTCGTCAACGTATATGAGTCAGTGGGTATGAAATATATTTAAGAGACTGCATATGTAATGAGAGAATAGAAAAAAGAAGTCTCACCTTTTTTTTTTAAATATAACACAAAAGTTATTTCGATTGCTTTTGTCTCAATAGTGACATCGTCTTTCTCTTTTATTTATCATTGTGTTCTATTCTATTTTGCAATTACACTTTAACAGAGCTCATCAGCAACGATCAACTTTCGTTCAAACCGATTAAAATGAATTTAAGTTTTGCTGTAACACTATTGCAGTTTTTTTAACTAATTTCGAGAAGTTTCGCCATCTATATCCGCGATGTACACTAACACATTGACACTTGAGAAAGGTGAAATAAATGGCCGCTTGATCCGACGATTGCGAAAGTAACTGAACACTATTACCACTGAGTTCACGATATTGAATCACAAAGCATTTCAAATGCTTCCTCTTATATATGTATATTCACTATACGTTTATTGATTTCATTTGGCTTAGAACAATCGGCAGCAGATACGTAACTTGCAGTGAAAAGACAATAAAGATTCTTCTTCACTTTAAATCTGACTTTTATTCTGGCCCAACTGAACTGTGCTCAAAATAGTAGAATAGTAGAACTAGGTTATTACTAAAGTTACATTTAATATGAGTTATCACTAAAGTAGGTTATCTTAACTAGGTTATAGCTAGATTTACATCGTGGAAATATAAGAAAGTGCATACTTAGCATAAGTGATTAATAAAGTGAGTAAGTCGAAGTAAGTCCATGAATTAATTATGCTACAAAGTAATTATTTATGAAGCCTAACATAAGTATTAAAAAATATGCTTTGAGTTGAGGTTAATATGTTTCAGTTCAACTTCTAAGTCTGCATATTCATAGCGAAGTCATAGCAAAATCTATTACGTAGAATAACTCTAGACCCAAGTCTCCCCAGCCCCACGACGTACGTCTGCTTTTAAGTAGATCTTTAATGTTGACCACACACCACAATTCTCAACTACGTTTTCTAATTACTTCTAAACCGTTGATCAAAAAGGCAAGAAGTAAGAGACGAGCGCGATGTCATCACATAAATCAAGATGAATTTTTCCTTCAATTTCCTAAAAATGTTGTCTTTCCTCTTCTTTCTGGTTGTAAAATTACTACAAATGTCTATAAACTTTTCTCGAATAAACGACATTAATAATGGCGGCTTCTACAATACAAATAAGCACACACAAATGTACATATGTGTTAGTGGCAATTGTCGTCCCCCTATTGGATATTTTTGTATTAATTTATGAATGTATGCGTTTATTGAAGACAAAGCATGAGCAGGAATACGCTTTTGCTGTGGATTATATAGAAATTATTATCTTGAACGGCACTGTCTATTAATTTTTTAGTTGAATGTTTCAATTTGATTTTTTCAGAACCAATTTCTTTAATTCTATTTGATAGTTCGTCACAAGGTAAAATTGACGCTTTCATGGAGTGTTTATTGGCACATGTTGTAGAGTTATGATATTACTTTGATATTATTCTCGAAAAAAAATCAATTTATAGCTATTGGCCTATAAGCTGGAACCAATTTAACCATCCAACCAACACCAAATACAATCTAATAATTTGTCCGATTTCTTCGAAAATTGAATTATTTTTTCAGATTTATTTGCCAAATTTTCACTTCTACACGGGAGAAATATAAAAAATCTACAAATATTACTGTGTTAAGAATTTCTAATTTAAAATACAATTCATGACTCCACCGCCACTTCTTTTCCCATATTTATCACTTATTATTTGTTCACTTACATAATTATAATTCTCACTATTTTTCTAAAATAACAATTCAATAAGACAGTTGAAGTGCTTCTGAATAATAATTCCTTCACACCCTCGATTTATACTAAACGAACCAAAAACATCATCCAGCTGACAATTAGCCCAAAGAACCGATAACACCATTAGTAGTTATAATATGTATCTTCTATAGGACACCACGCAATTGAATTAATTTGCAGCACACTTTTGCTTGTTGCTATTGTCAACATTTTCATTGCCTTGTCGATCGATCGCATCACGTTTTTTCACATGATTCAGCTTTTAGTTGTTTGTCCCGTCAATACAAGTCCCGCTAATAAATGATCACTCTTTTCCAATCTGACATATAAAAGATAGCTTTTTTCCAAGCTGACATATAAAAGATAGCTTTTTCATATACGAGTCAGGTCTTTGTGCCAATTGCTGAGTTATTGTGGCAAAACACTAATAAATAATAAAATTTATTTTTTATTGTCTTATTGTTATAAATAGGAATGGTTATCTCGCTAAAAGCAGTAATAAAAATGAATAAAAACAAACTCGTTTTCCTTTGTAGTGAAGCAAAGAAAGCAGTTACCTGCGAAGATATTGAATCTACGTTGAAAACACCTCGAATGTTTTTGAAAGACCTGAAATCTGTGGCTTCCAATGTTATAAAATTGAAATTTCTGCTTAGTAATCATTGCCGTATAAAATTGTTTCAGTACTATCTTCATATATCGCCGATCTATTCCTTACAATAGCAACAATGAAAAGGTTTACTTTAATCATTTTTCAGAGACCCTTAACAATTTGGACACAAAAACATACAATAAATTTTAAGACGACATACCGAATATATTCGGTAATGATGATGTAAAGTTGAATAAATACCAAGCAATCATGTTTCGAGAAATAAATAAAATTGCACACAGGCATTATATACAGCATAATATTAAGAAGATAAAAATTTGGTCAAAGATTTAAAGGAAATAATTAATAAAATAAAAGAACATAAATAATATTTTTTTTTATCATTTCAATAATTGCCGACGGGAATATTTTTTACACAGGTCTGTATGGCCGTTTACATTGATTATCTCAATTCTGGTTAAATGAAAAATGAACGATTGCCGACAATTAAAACATAAATAATATTTTTTTTTATCATTTCAATAATTGCCAGCGGGAATATTACACAGGTTTGTATGACAAAAGTTTGGAGTTCGTCGTTTGAAATTTGTTCAACTCGCTGAACCACAAGCAGCAAACAGCAATCGAATCGAAAAATTTTAATCCCAATAAGAAAATCATAAACAATCAACCACTGACCATGAACCATCGTAGATTCAATCACAAACTAATCTTTGTTGCCGATTGTTACCGAATAGATACGAAGGTAAATTTTTTGAGACCCGAAGTTCCGAAATAGTCCAACCATCAACAACATAGCTACGGATATAATTTAAATATTTTATTATTTAATTGTTCCCTGAGCGGTCCGAAGCCACAAAGTGGAGCGTAGCGTCCTCGGGGCGCGAAATAAAGTATCGAAATAACTAAATAACTCAACGCTTTACTTTTATAACAAAATAATTCAATAACTCTGCAGTAACGCGTTATTGAAGTATTTTAATATGATAATTATTATAAGAAAATGCTTCAATACTTCAATAACGCCGCAATATAGCAATATATAGTAATATTAAAATGCTTCAATATTTTAAAAAATCAATTTACGTGCATTTCTCGCATAAGAGAATCTCGCTCACACCTATTGGCAAGATAGGCTTTAAAAATTTTTAAAGAACACATTGAGCAAAATCTCGACGATCGACAATGTATAGAGAAGAAGAGGAAGAAATTGAATATGACATATAAAACCTAAAACTTTTCCTCAAGATTTTAGGTAATATTTCAATAAATTTTATTTATATTTAATTGGGAACATTTGTATTTTTTAAGGAGTGAATCCGTGAAATGCAATAGAAATTTTCTCGTTTTGGTTTGTTAAGAAAAAGGTAGTTTGGGAGTTGTCGCATTCGGGATCTCTTCTTGAGCCGAAGGAAACGGAGTAGGGTAGGGTGCAGGATGGGATACGGGCTATGGTCTGACCGCTCAGAATTTTTTTTCGTCCGTCCGTTTGTCTTATCAGGGTAAAGCACGTGTATTTCCTTTAGTGGTACTCGTCCGTGGATTGCCCGTGGGACCAACCTTTTTACGCTGACCTGCTTAGGAGTTACTTAGTTAGTTTGCTACGAGATCCAATGAATTTTGCAAAAGCAGGATGCCTGCGTATATCGCTTCATTTCTAATATATGTTCATATCTTTTTCTCCAATAGTAAGCCGAATGCTACTAAGACTTATAAGAATCCAAAATTCGATGATGTTATGCGACCTGATTGTCTTAAAACATTAAATAGACAAGGTTGTGACCAAAGGGTAAGCAGGAAAAGTAGTCAGTGCGTTTAAAAGTTAACTCAATATTTCTCAATTTCCTAGGATTGCGACTTCATTTGGAAAGTGAATGGTGAATGTATGTACGCCCACAAAGCAGTATTTGCAGCCCACTCTCCTTTCTTTGAGGATATATATCAACGTAAGTCTTTCCCTAACATTGCCTATCGACAATTCTGTAACAACTCCTCATAAAGTTTCAGAAAATGACAAAGAAAACATAGCCACCATTAAAAATGACTCTGTCGATGCCTGCGCTATGAAAACGATTATCGATTATCTCTACAATGGTGAGATTAAGATCGCCGAAGACGTCGGTCAATCCCTACTTGTTACGTCAAATTTTCTTCAGATGGACTGGGTAGAGCAACAATGTAAACAACAATTTAAGTCTAGTGTAGAGCTAGGAAATAGTTTTAGTATTTGGGGCTTTGCTGGTGAACTCAACGCAGATTGCGTCTTCGGCGAGGAACTGGCTGATCACTGCTTCAGATATATATTAAGACATTTTCCTCAGCTAATTGAGGACGAGGGATTTTTAAAGTTGTCGATTGAAAAGGTATGTAAACTGGAAATGAAATAACTGTGCACCCGCAACTTTCTCATATATTTTTCCTCAAAAACTGAACATTTCTACATTGATTCAAGTTTTAAAATATTTCTTCCCAGGTCGAAGCAATTTTAACTCACGATGGCCTCTGCGTACAAAATGAGGAGAACGCTTTCAAAAGTGTTTTTCATTGGATTAACTATGGCCCAGAAGGTCGAAAATCTTATCTCGGCAAATTAATGAAACACGTTGACTCGAGACTCTTCAAACCTAGATTCTTAAGAGATTATGCTCGCTCTGAATCTTTGCTCAATAAGGAGCTGTTGCGTTCACTCTCAAATAGGAAACGAAAACTCGGATGTTGGCCTGACGATATAAAAGCTCTCAGTCGCTATGGCATACCTTTTCCGGCGGATCACGCCGCGACTTACAAGAGTCACAAGAAGGCTGCAAAGTATTTTATTTATCCAATTACAGCCACTTGCCTTTGAACGAGTGTACAGAGAGTCTAACCGTATCACCAATGAAAGAGCGTAGCGGGTCTAACTGCTATCTTATAAGGAAATAATGTATATGCTGTGGGCGAATGTGTTAATGAATACGACTGTCTGTCAACTGCAGAACGTTATGATCCCATTATAAACCAATGGACGCCCGTTGCTTGTATGCTTGTTGACCATTCTTTTCATGGGGCTTGTGCTTACAATGACCACGCGTACGTGATCGGTGGACGCGTAAATCCTATTGTAGAGAGATACAATCCAATAAGAGATGAATGGCCCCGATGTGAAAACACTCCTTCGCCATATTGGTATGACGGCAATTGCACCGCAGTAAGTGGAACAAGCATTTACAGTTTCGGAAAATCAGCAAACGAACCAATGAATATTCTTTTGGATCCGCGCAAGGGGCAATAGTACAATATCGACAACGATATCGATGTCGTGGACGGTTTTGAAGTAACTTCTTATGATCATTCGTTGTATTTCTCAGGAGGATATTCTTCTGAATGTGAAAGTAAACGTGAATGTAAACGATTTTACACGATTTTACAAGAATGTATGAGGTAGCCATCAAAAAAATTGAATTAATAAAAAAATTATTTTATTTTTAGGAACTTATGAGTTTTTCAGAAGAATGTGCGAAATATGGAAAACCACAAAAAAAATGAGTTAATTAAAAATTATTTTATTTTTAGAAACTTTTGAGGTTTTCAGAAGAATGTTTGATGTAACCACAAAAAAAAAATTGAATTAATTAAAAACTATTTTATTTTTAAGAACTTTTGAGATTTTTCCGAAGAAATGCGTGAGATATGGAAACCAAAAAAAAAAAAAAATTATATTTTTTTCTTGCAATGTGATGAAAAAGTGTTATCTATAGAAACTTAGGGTTTTTTCAAAGAAATGTGTTATAAATGTATAACAGATTTATAGAATACATAACATCATAATATTATCATATTTATGAGAATAGATTTTAGGGTAGGACACCTTTTGCATCTAAGCATTTAGAAGCAAACAACAACAGTATTGAATATATTTGAATATATTTATCAAAAAAAAATAATATGGATATGGTCGAAGTATTAAGATTATGTCGCTGAAAGGCTTTCTAAAGGACAAGCGTTTGAGGATACTATCAGCCGAGAGGAAGCAAACGGGATATGGTAAAAAAAATCATGTTACACCTTGAAGATCCGGTCTTGTTTCTACTCGATCAATTCAACGCCATANGAAAAATGAAAAACATTGATCATATGCTTCATTTGGAAAATATTAGGAAAAGATCAACTGCGGCTATAATGTCAAGGCCGACAGTTGTAGCTTTAATCGAGCTCGTCATCAACTTTGATACCACCTTTGAAATGGTAAGTATCGGTATCAATTCCGCTAAGCTACACCCCTCTTCATTATATTAGCATTTTTCCGACAACAAGGACGCACTTTGACTCAATTTCATTAGCATGTTGGTCAATACATCCTTGGTTTACCCATAGATGTGCTGAAACCTTCACCTCTTCGTGGTGCTCCCTATAAAACATTTTCTGCTGCATTATGGCTCCCTTGTTTCCTTTGGTTTTGAGAGTCGCACAGTCAATGGCAAAGAAAGGTTTAAGGCTTACTACCAACCAAGCAATAGGTTTTTTCTTTTTGGAAGCGGAAGGGGTCTAGTCGGGAGGGGCTTTCTTTTTTAAAAAGAAGCATTTCTTTTCCTATTTGGTTCTCTTGGCGGAGGTCATCTAACGATGATGGCCAGCGATATCAAGTGGGCTGTGGCACAGCTGGACGTGTGTGCTGTGCGACGACAACCTTGGAAGCATTATTTCCTTGAGAAAAGATAGTGAGGATCTGGCCGTCCGGGACGTATGGATACTCCAAAGGCAAATGTGGCTGCGGCCGCGTACAGTATGCGATCACTCAAAGCTGTATAGCTTGGTGCAAGTTCNAGAAAATTGTTTTTCTTTTCAAAATTGGGCATTATATGGGAATAGGTAGAAAAAGCGTCCGTCCTTTGCACAAAACACGCCTTTGCGCCAAATTTCATCAAAATAAGTCAACTGAGAAAGTGATTCTGGCGCAAACTCAACATACCCTTGCATAACAACTAGTCTACGATATAACGATGACGATGAGATGTGCCTCGCTCTACTGTGTATGTGCAGTGTACGTTAAGTGCTGTGTAGGGATGAGTCGCTGATCATTTACTTACACAGTCTATATTTTCTTATTATGCTCATGAACAGAGCGCTTGCTCTTTCCTTTTTATTGTGTGCATGTTTACGTTAACTACTCGGCTATTCTTTTCTCCTTTCCTCAGCAATAAACTTGTGCCGTTAAAAACAAAAAATATATTAAAAGATGGCTACTCAGCCATCACTCTGTACATGCCTGAGTGCACCGCAATAAATTATCTCAGTATATTCATCTCTGTTGGAATGCACATTGATATATAAAGGGTAGTAAGACGGTAATCATTCCACTATGTCGCCATTTTGTGGTCACGTATGCGGAAATGTACTCGAAATATCACCTTTCATTTACACACAGAGCTCACTTTACTAGGCTCACTTTACTAGGCTCACTTTGTACGTTTATTTCACAATGATTTGTGTTTTGTGTTTTTATTTAAAGAAATTCCAAATGCTTCGCTTAGAATGGTAAACATATAGATTTCTTTATAACAACGACTGTTTCACATTATTAAGGAAAATGATTTGTTAGCTCATAATTACAATGGCACCGACTCACTTAATGAGCAAACAATAATCACTAACTGTCTGAATATTGAACTTCGGAGTTTATACTTTTTAGAGCCACACTTATGTGGTGCGTTAAAAGGATTGAAGAATGTATGGGACGGACAAACGTGTCATTACTCAGATGTGAGGGGTTTCCAAAGTTGGTCCCACGGGAAATCCCCGGACGGGCACAACTAAAGGAAATATACGTGCATTACTCTGATAAGACAAACGGACGGACGAAAAAAAACCTATGATCTCTTTCGGCCCAAGAAGAAACCCCGTATTTGGCTGCGACAACTCCCAAACTACCTTTTTCTTAACAAACCAAAACGAGAAAATTTCTATTGCATTTCACCGATTCACTCCTTAAAAAACACAAATGTTCCCAATTAAATATAAATAAAATTTATTGAAATATTACCTAAAATCTTGAGGAAAAGTTTTAGGTTTTNTTTTACAAGAATGTATGAGGTAGCCATCAAAAAAATTGAATTAATAAAAAAATTATTTTATTTTTAGGAACTTATGAGTTTTTCAGAAGAATGTGCGAAATATGGAAAACCACAAAAAAAATGAGTTAATTAAAAATTATTTTATTTTTAGAAACTTTTGAGGTTTTCAGAAGAATGTTTGATGTAACCACAAAAAAAAAATTGAATTAATTAAAAACTATTTTATTTTTAAGAACTTTTGAGATTTTTCCGAAGAAATGCGTGAGATATGGAAACCAAAAAAAAAAAAAAATTATATTTTTTTCTTGCAATGTGATGAAAAAGTGTTATCTATAGAAACTTAGGGTTTTTTCAAAGAAATGTGTTATAAATGTATAACAGATTTATAGAATACATAACATCATAATATTATCATATTTATGAGAATAGATTTTAGGGTAGGACACCTTTTGCATCTAAGCATTTAGAAGCAAACAACAACAGTATTGAATATATTTGAATATATTTATCAAAAAAAAATAATATGGATATGGTCGAAGTATTAAGATTATGTCGCTGAAAGGCTTTCTAAAGGACAAGCGTTTGAGGATACTATCAGCCGAGAGGAAGCAAACGGGATATGGTAAAAAAAATCATGTTACACCTTGAAGATCCGGTCTTGTTTCTACTCGATCAATTCAACGCCATAGACGATGAGATGTTAAAGGATCTTTCATCAGGACAAATTCTTATCGGGAAAGAGATGACGAACAACGAGAAAAATTATAATTTTAATTTTAAACGTTTAAAATAATAAGTATTCAGCGGTAGCAATTAAAAAAATCAAGAATAAAAAAATTAAGCATTTGTGGTAGCAATTAGAAAAATTAAGCATTTGCGGTTGCAATTAAAAAAAATAAAAAAAGGCCAAGAATAAAAAAAAAAAATTAACTACTTGTTTTTATTTCTCATATATTTTTGGTTGAGGTTTTTAACCCCGCTCCCCCTCTCCGCCCTTCCTCAACAATTTATTTAGTATAAATAAGTAGGTGTTTGGAAAATATTTTTCATTATTGTGGTAAAATTTGAAGGTGTGTAATCACCTACTAGCTACTAGGAGGCTACTAAATATATATTTAAAAAAAGAAAAATGGTAAATGCGGTAGAACATATAAGCAAAAGGTGTTCTTTAAATCGTCACTTAAGGATGCATGCATAAGGATGCAGGAATTTAATTGTCTAACCTGTGAAGTGAAATTTTCAACTTTAAATGACTTTAGTAAACATCAACATTCGGTGGACCATATACGGAAGAAGGAAGAAAAGAATGTATACTGTGATAAATGCAAAATACGTGTAATGAAAGAAATGTGGTTTTATCACTTACGCACAAACTTCGATAAGGACAATTGGAATAAATGGATGAATATGAGTGCAACGTGCGTTGAATCCACTTTCCAGAAGACAAATTAGTAGATGGATTTTTTGTCGAGAGTAATATACATCATAACCCTATTACATGTGCCAATAAACACTCCATGAAAGCGTCAATTTTACCTTGTGACGAACTATCAAATAAAACTAAAGAAATTGATTCTGAAAAAATCAAATTGAAACATTCAACTAACAAATTAATAGACAGTGCCGTTCAAGATAATAATTTCTATAAAATCCATAGCAAAAGCGTGTTCCTGCTCATGTTTTGTGTTCAATAAACGCATGCATTCATGAATTAATACAAAAATATCCAATAGGGGGACGAACAATTGCTACTAACACATATGTGCATTTGTGTGTGCTTATTTGTAATGTAGAAGCCGCCATTATTGAAGTCGTTTATTCGAGAAAAGTTTGAAGCTTTATTTGATTAATTATTTAATTAGTAAAACTTCAGAGAAAATATTGTTTTCGAAATACACGTTGAAATTGTATTTTTATTATTTAATATATTGAAAATATTTTTATAAAAAAAATCTTAATTAATACTAAAAATGTTTAAAGTAAATACGAAGATTGGTTTTAAGACAGTTTGTAACATTTTATATATATATAGGCTAACGATAATTAATTATATTTTTCTTGCAGACAATTGTATTTAAATGGATTTCGCAGTAAAAAACGCTGAAGGACAGAAACGGGAACAGATGGTATGCACACATTATGTGATTATCATAAACGATATCAAAAACGAGACATTAAGCCAAACAATTAAGGGAACCGTGTATATGCTTTACCAGCCAAACCTTTTCATGCGTCCATACTAATGCGTCTGTACTAAGGAGTCTGTCTTTAAGATAAATGAAATATTTTTAACAATTTTTGTATCCACATTTGGTGTGAAGTGTTTATTGCAGAAGTTTTAGCGAGCATGCGTTTGTGCGCATGATGTCTGTAAACATTAAGACTGACGTTTACTTTGGCATTTGTTTTGCATCTATATTGTAGTCTTTTGCTCATTGCCTGTCTCTTCTGTAAACTAAACATAGAAGTCACGAAGTTTGAAAACAATATAGCAATGCTAACGTAGTTTCCATTATTAATAGAAGACTTCTGGAAATCTCTACGCGCGACACATAAATGCCCACCATAACGCAATTCGTTTGCGTCACCTCTTACCGCACTTTTTGTCATTAATCCGCCTCAAGTGGAAATACATTTTCTTTGAAGGACGCCACGCACCACATTAATTTATCAAGATTGCTAGTAAGTTCTACATCGGGCCTAAGCGAATTTCAACGGAGCCTATATGTGTATGTCCATTCCAGAAATTGTTTGTTTAGGTGATTTTGGGTACATTTTCTTGAAATTGACTTCAGCACTTGACTTCTCATTTGCCTAAGACTTACTGCCTCAAGTTACTCCAAGTTAAAGTATGGCTAGAACTTTGTCCTTCATTGTGTTGTGTGATATTTAGTTTGAAGCCACGTATTGCATAATTCAGAATTTATTTTTGTTATCTTTGCAGGAACAGCCGCGAAGCCCAATTTTGATATCTAAGTTTGTCAACGAAGACGTATGTCGCCGCTGGTGGAAATCTGGTCCCTTTGAGTATAGTTGCAAAGAGGTCCACGATAGCTGGGACTATCACGACACTGTCAGAAATAATTCGACGTATTTAGCTCATAGTATGTTTTTAAATTATTTCGTAGTTAAATGCTTGGCCTTCAATCACGGAAAGGAATGCATTGATTACCGCGCAGAGGCGGTTATTGCGCAGCCTGAAAATTATAGCTTTGGCGAGTTAGGGGCAGACATAGCTTCTAATTATGAAATATTTAAGAGAAACTCGACACATCCTATGGATAATATTGACGCCGTTAAAATTGTGTCGTTGGCACACTTCGTTTATTATAAATCAGAGGTACCTAATCCGGATGAGTTCGAGATTTCAAAAGAAATTCTATTAAGAATAATGATTTACTTAAATCAACTCCTTTATGACAATATGGAGACCTATGTCCGGGTCGAATATGGGGGACTGATTGGCAATGTCAACATAATGTTCCACGACGAGAAAGATAACATAAGGACTATATATCAAATCAAATCCCGTTCAGATCACCTCCACTGTACATTACTTCAAGCGCAACTGTATGCGTATTGTTACTCTAAGGAGAGTGGCACTACGATTAATAAGATCATTGTCTACCGACCCCTTTCAGGCTTAGAATTAATTATGGATAGCAATCAAATCGATTTAAAAAAAATTGAGGAAATCGCGTACCAATGAAATTAACGAAGTAAAAAATTCTCTCCTAGTGAATGTAATCTAACTTTAATTTCTATGCTAAGCAATTTATATTATATAAATAATAATAAAATAAGTTTTTTCCTCTTTTTCTGTATCAGTTCTCTTGTCTAGTGGTTTTGCTTTATCCGCGACACACTTTTAACTTAATCGTACGGACTTATATCGTTGCTAAAAAACTTTCTATGGGAGCAATAATTTCAATT
The DNA here is from genome assembly GCA_000688735.1 of Glossina austeni. Lineage (NCBI taxonomy): Eukaryota > Metazoa > Arthropoda > Insecta > Diptera > Glossinidae > Glossina > Glossina austeni. The sequence continues at coordinate 20,161 of KK502888.1, read as the reverse complement.
GATAGAAGACTCATGTGCATCTTTCATCGCCTATAATAGAAAGCGTCGCGCGTATGTCACTAAATCGGAACATACAGACTTGGTAACTATGCTGGCAAAGTAGCCGTATGTCCACAATATTTGTTTTC
>KK502887.1:170679-183455 GCA_000688735.1 Glossina austeni | reverse complement strand
ATCATTTTGATCCTCTATTTTTGTCGATTTGTGTGAGTCGCAAAAATAAAGGTAACAAATTCAACGTTGGCGCACACATTTCTCAATCGATTTAGTATCCAATCTTAAAGAGATAGTTGCGATCTTAAGAGATCGTATGCGAGGTGTGTTCCAAAAAAGTTGACCATTTGATCTTCGATATTACACATGTCTTCAACATACATGTTGACACTATCGGCCATTTCTCATTTTTAGTTTGCTTTTGACAGACATAAAAGTTATACGCGTTCTGGTGTGTTTAGGGATTTTTTGGCTCTTTCAAGCGGATCACAGAATCAGCACAAAATTTTGTGTGAAAAATAAAATTAAGTGCTTCAACTCGCTTAAAATATTGACTGTGCCTTTTGGCGAATATACTTTGAGTGAAAAAAATGTTTCTAAGTGATACGAGCTCTTCGCAGAAGACGTAGAAAATGTTAATGACGATGCCTGCCTTGGACGCCCGATCACGTCTACAACCGATGAAAACGTTGTAGCGGTGAACAAAATTGTTATGGAGACGCGTTAAAGCAGTATTAGAGAAGTTGCTGAGAATGTCGGAGAATCGGTTGGCTCATGCTATGCAATTTTTTTTCAATGTTGTGCGCATGAAACTTGTGGGCACTGAAATGTTAAATTTTGATCAAAAAAAAAGCGGTTGCATGAGCATCGTATAAGAGTTGTTGAGTGGCATCAACAACGATGTAGATTTGCCCGAAAGTGTCATAACAAATGATGAAACATGGGTGTAAGGGTAATGCAGTAGATCACACGTCATTGCCTATACGTCATTTTTTGACAGTACGGTAGAGCTTCCTTTGAAGCTACAGTAACTATTCACTCAGAAAAGGTGCTTTACATCGATTCGAGGTCACATACTCGCTAGGTTGCAAATTTTCAGACAACTTTCTAATCTTACTCTCTTTCCCAATCTCCTTCTGACCATCACCGTATTACACGCATAGGGACTCCTGAGCGATCGGTTATACTATTAAAAGCAAAGACTCCAAAATTTGTCGCATCAAAACAATGATTTTTTTTTTAAACACATAATGTGATGATTGCATGTCAGTCAGTCACTTTGATTAGCAAATACTCCCTTGATGTTACAAAAAAAGGGTGTGAAATAAATTTTACAAGCTTGCAGTCTATGAGCTTAATTTGCAATAACTTGACAATTTTTACAGTTAACTGTGCTTTGAAGTTATGCAAAACAATTAACTGCCCTTTCATTAAATTCTTTCCTTTTTCACTTTTATAGTTTAATTCCGAGCTTTTGCGAGATATTTAAACAGGGGTTAATATTGTGACTCAAGTGGAAAATAACAGTCGACTTGAAGACTTAAAATATCTGACCTTTTATTATAAACAGTGGGATACATTAATAAATTCTGATTGTCTGATATTTGCTTTAGAATGCACGACTTGCCCTTAAGACCCTTAAGAGTGTGCTTCTGAAAACCATGTCTTCCATTTGACTGTCACTACTACTACTACTAGGTGCTTGCATTATTTTGGCAATTTTTTCATTTGCAAAAACCATATATTGGGAAAAATTGGTGGAATCAAAATATTTTCCAATTCGTTTCGACAATTTTTATTAATCTTCCCGGCAATGTGGCGATAGCGTGTTGCAAGAACTCATATTTGATTGACATCTATCCAAACTTGAACCCATTTTCGCACTTGTTCAACTTTGCGTATCTTCATGGTAGCCATGCCGTGCTGCATCGATTTGAGCGAGCGGTATTCAGAAAGCGCTGCTGTCTGCTGAGTATGCTGGGTGTGGCAGAATTACTTATTCGAGCTGCAATAGTGCCAGGTATCCTTGGCATCTCATGCAACAAGTTTCCAATACGGTATTTTCAGTCCATTCATGTGGTAGTTTCATCCGGTTCGTAATACACTACACCTTGCTGCTCCCACCATATGTAGAGCAAAAACTTTATCGCCATTGAATATTTCGCTTCGGTGTCAATGTGGACGGCTCTACTAGACTAACCCACGACTTTTTCCGCTTTGGCTTGCCACCAGAATGTCGAAAACGCAATTTTGAGCATTCCTTGCTTGGTGCCTCTATACACTGAATAACTCAATAATGCTAAATGAAAAACTGCTATTTTATATAAAGAGAGATCGAAATTTCTATTTTAAACATTATACACGTTGATCTTTTGCGTTATTCGCATTACTTTGCCATATTTATCTGTAGAAGTCTCTGATCAAAATTAATGCAAGCACTTGATAGGTAAAGAAAACACATTTAGCGATAAATTAATATTGTGAGCGTATTTGTGCCTTCTTTCAAATTTAACCTTGGGATTTGCTTTAAGAATACACCAGTGTGCGAGTCCGGTTGCAATAGCCGAAGTTTTCAAAAATCAATTATCGATGAAACACAGATGGACGTAGGGACCGACACTGCTGAATCGAATCGATCAAGAATATGAAAGATCTTTCTCTATTTCTATTTGTTCGATCTCTAATATATAATTCTGATGTACTACACAAGTATTTATTTTTCCTTATAAGTTCTCGTAAATAGAATTCAACATTGAAACCATTTTTAAGTCATTGAAAAATTTTATAGAAAATGTTTCAATTTCTTGGAAATTATTGAAAGATTTCTTAAAGCTTAATATTGAAAAGCACTTTATAAACCCCTTCGGGACAGACTGTGTTGCCCTTTATTTTTATTTTGCAATCATCGATTATTACAAAAGGTAGCTTTTTTTTTTATCGTTCTATATAAACGCACTTATATTACGTGAACGATATTCTGAGCCACTTTGGCTAAAATGTAATGTAATCGATTTAAATAGGCTTTCGGGAGTATCGCTAAAATATTTATAGTAATCTTTTTTTATGTTACATATAAGTGAAAAGCCAACACCATAGACGGAGCACCCAGTTCAACAAGCAGCTACAATAACACTGGATATGAAATTTCCATAAAAATATGTCTGAACAATTCTCATAATAGTGGTGTCATGCCATGCAGCAGACTGTTACACATATGAGAAGATGGTTAGGCACATAAAAAATAATCGCACACATATGTATACGTGTTAGCATTACGTGTTTCCTTGCTTTTCTCATAAAGGCAGTTAAGCTAAAAATGTTTATCTGAAATGCTTTTTCTACCAAAAGAACAGTCAGTCTACAGTCAATTCAAGCCGAATATTTTGTTTAACAAAAAAAAAAAAAATGTGTGTTGTTACTAAAAAAAAACTCTTATAAACAATATGTACTAACAATTTTTCAAAGTAATAGGCAATTTAAAGTTAACAACATTTTTTTCCTATTCGTAATATTTTTCGATAAAAATCTATGAGATATTGGACTTACGGACATACTAACCGAATTTGGAAGATATATGCGAATTGATAACAACTTTGACAACACGTTCTTAGAAACCTTAGAAATCTTTATATGAGATTAAGGCATAATTTTTAAAATTTTACTGATTTCTGATGGTGACTGATGTTGACTCGAGATTTAAATTTACGTTGACACAGTTGGAATCGCATCGATTCCATTTTTGGATCTCTTCTCATAAAAAGAAAGCCTGCATACGATTGATAATAAGTGAAGCGCGGCCATTAGACGAAGTTGTGTTAACCACATAAACTTCGGCCATGCCGCACCAAATCTTTTTTAAATGATTTTTCACTTTTTTTCAAACTGAACTTTGAATGAAAAGTGAAACCATAATAACGACCAAAAAAAGGCTTCTCTTTCAAAAAGTTACTCAAGAATATTTGCTTTCAAAAAATAACTTAATTTCAATGCGTACTGATTTTTGATCAAAAAAATTCCTTTCACTTTAAGTTTTCCTAAAATAAATTTAAGAAAATGAAGAAAAAACTGCGGAAATGTGAAGAATTCTTTGAATCATTTGCATAGGCGTAGGATTAAGTTTAGAAAACTGTGCCTTATGCGGAGAAACTTCATTTTGTTGCGAACTGCGAACGAAACTTATTGCCCGATATATAGTTGGGGGCTGATTAGCAGTTAACTTTTCAGCCGATCCAGATACACTAGCTTTTTAGTCGAACTTATACAGACACTACTTTTTCTTTCATTAAAAAATGAGAATTGGTGGCAAATCCCACGTAAAGTCCGCTGAGAGAACGAAAATTCAAAGTTGATACACCGCCAGGGTTACCCGATAATCGGAATTATCATGCAAAGTTTTCTTTCTACAAACCCTACTATCTGCTTACTCATCCTAACAGATGCTGACACTAAGTGCTGACATTAGTGCTTATTGCCCTTATTTAGAAAGAATTTTAAATTTCTCGATATTTTGTTTGAGACGTCTTGGCTATCGATGTTTATTTTTTTTATTTTCTGTAGTATTCCTGAATATTTGGTAATGTAATCCGCCTGATTGGCCGAGTAGGGGCCGAGAGAGTCTCAACTAACTTTTCAATCTAAAGTGTGGCAGAGTTTTCACTAAAGCCGATGCTAATGCTTTAAGACTTTAGTCTTCGAATTTGTTCTCGAGCTAAATTAATGATGACAATGTCATCAATAATGACGACAATAATGCAAAATGTAAGCAAGTAAGTAAATGGTGTAAGTTTAGTTAATTTGTGGAGAAAGCAAGTGCTAAAGATTTTCTTCGACCGCAGAGATTAAAGTTAAAGCTTAGATGAAAACTGTATTCCATTGTTTTATATGAAGTCTAAGTTTCGTCGTCGACATTTCGCGCTTTAAGTCCTTCGTATTTCTCTTAAATCGATTTACTCCGATTTTCCGTGACTTGGTTGAAGGCATTTTTCCATTGAAGAATTGTCTACGATTTCAGTTTACACGACTTTTTCGAACAATGCATCGATGTTGCAACTCAAGCGGTCTTTCCTTTCCTAACATCTCATGTCAACAGCTGATACTTATACATAGAAGTCATTTTATAAAAGTTATTCATGCTCTTAGTGTAACTTAAATCATGCCTCGATATTTATTTGATGATAAATTTTCGATCAATTTCAGGTTCCAAAGGTGTCGGTACGCGTTTCGATGAGCAACGTTTAACTTTGCGTATACATCGCGGCCGTGGATCGACAGCGCTTGATTCGACGCACAGCAACGGTAGTACGTATAGCACATCCACAACAACAGGCACACCATCACCGGAACGTTTAAGCAAATACTCGACTAGACGTTATCATCCAAATCATGATAAAATCAAAATTTCGGTATCATATCCTTCCAGTGATAATATAGCGGCAATGACTTCTACTACTTCTCACGATCATCATGAGCAATCAAAAACTCAGCGTCACGAAGGGGAACAGCGCACGCCATCAACTTGTAGCGGTAATATGCTGTACGCTGTGCATTATAGTTCAACGAATGGACGAAATATGACCGAATCCCAGTTGTACAGTAGTCATCAGAGCAGTAATTATTATCTGCAAGTGGGTAAGACAATGCCTGATATGTTAAGAAGACCATCGGTCGTTAACGATCACAGCTCGCAACTCGGCCATATTAGAAACAATAAAAAGATGGGCAAACGGAACATTAAGGCGCAGGTTAAACGATTTCGTATGGAGACTAAAGCAGCCAAAACTTTAGCTATAATTGTTGGCCTTTTCATATTCTGTTGGTTGCCTTTCTTTACCATGTACATAATACGATCGTTCTGCGAGGATTGCATTGATCCCTTACTATTTTCGGTGATATTTTGGTTGGGTTATTGCAATTCTGCCGTAAATCCAATGATTTATGCTTTATTCTCTAAAGATTTTCGATTTGCTTTTAAACGGATTATTTGCCGTTGCTTTTGCCTACGAAAAAGTTTAAATTTGAAAAGTTCACGACGCGGCTCCGATCTATCAGCGATACGTATAGGCGGCATTCGAACACCAAGTATAACGCCCAGCGCTGCAGCTCATTCGTTGGACGATGAATCCGAATTGCAAAATTCTGAATTGAGTAGCGATCCTAGATGACGTTCTTTTGGACCCAATTCAAGTTCACAACTAAGCTTGGGGGTCCGGAGAACGAGCTTAAAAGTACCCGTTTATGAAATATGCCATCCATTGGTTATGGATATTGGAAGCACTGCACAAAAAAAACGTACGCATTTGTAGCCTTTAAGTGAGGGGCGTATTTTTGAAATGAAAGCCATTAGAGGGGTCACGAGGGCAATACGCTTAGAATAGACTAGAACTAAATAAATAGCGAAACAAAATTTTAAACAACAACAACATACTCACATTTAATAGAAAATAAAATAAAATATTTCCAGGGAAATTCTCATAACTCTTGTCTTGTCTTGTCTTTTCTTTTCTCTTTCCTTCCCCGTTTCCCTTAATATACTATATACATATATTTATATACATGTTCGTAATATTACAAATGAATTGAAAATAAAAAATTCTTTAATGAGACGTTTAACATAAACCATTTAACATAACGTTAAGAAAAAATTATACAAAAATTTACAATACAAATACAGATAAATGTGTATAGGATATTGAATAAGTTGTTGCTGTTTTTCCAAGAGGCAGTCCAAGAGGCAGTATTGTCTTTGAGCTTTACGTAATAGTAGTAGTAGTAGCAGTCTAGGTTATGCCGATTTTTAAGAGCTTTAAACAGGTGGAGGAGACTTTAGTTATCTTGCCTAGCTCGAGGGATAGTTATACTCAATCGCTGCAAGTAATGAACATTGAGTGCGTTCTGATGTTCAAAGCCCATACAACCATGGAGGAAACTGATGAACTGAGGTGAACCAATAATATCGACTTAATTGCTAATGGCTGGGTAATGAACAACGGATGTACTACGATTTTCAAAACTCCGAATAGCCATGAAGAGGCAGTTAGGTAAACTAACAATATTGACAATAAATATAAACAACAAAAATGAATATCTAGGCCGTCCTCAAAGCCAGGATATCGGTTACGTGTGTGCTTTACTGTAGTTTGTTCCAATCGAATGAAACTCATCACTAGAGAGAGTTGCAAACTACAAATGACTAAATTGGGACGTAAGACAGACACTCTACGCTACAAGTCACTATTTGAGCAGTTTTTAATATAAAGAAATTCTGCCTGACACATATAACAAAATTGGGTCAGGAAAGGTTAGCAGCATGGAACTGTAATGGCCTACTCTGGTCCCGCTGTTATCAAGAAACCTTGCCCCGTACGATTGATGCTCGCTACAATCAGTGGTTTGTTATCTGATCGAGTAAGATTTTCATTTTTGTGCTGATAGCCAAATTCGTATTCTATATAAGAAGGGAGAATAGGAGAAGTAATGCTTAACAATAGACAAAAGACTAAATAAAATAACTCGTGCCATTTTTCTTAAAAATATATGTGAAGAAAGCAGCAGAAACTTATTCATATAGTCCTGTATATAAATAAATAAATAAATAAATAAATGTTTATAAGCATATGTATCTATATATATATATATATATATATGCATGTATGCATATAAAGGTATGCATACATGTGTTAAATATGTTTTATATATCTATATATATGTGTGTATATATATATATATATATATATATATATATATATATATATATATGTATGTATTTATTTATTTATTTACTTATGTTTTTTATAAGGCTAATAGTACATAATAAATGAATTAATTTCGTCTTTAGCTTTTTTAAATATTTATAAACGATTGTTTCTATAAGCTATTTGCGCAAAGAATTGTTGTGAGTTAAGTGATTGTTTTCCTTTGTTTTTTTTTTTTTTTGCATTAAATATATAATCTATAAGTAAAAGATGCCTATATACATATTATATATATATTTATATATTATTTATTGTTGATAATTGTATTTCAATTATTTATTCTCATTGACTTTTTGTTTGTATTAAATAAATGTTAAATAATTTTAAAAAATTCCATAAAGAAAAAGAAAACATTATCCACACATACATATATATAAAAATAAATATGTTTATTAAAATTGCTGTTGCCAATCAAAAATTTGGTTTTCTTTCACACAAAGTCATTACAATAATAAAACGTATGTTACGTTTCATTATTCGGGGACAATAAGCGAAAGCAGGCTTCAACCAACATACAATTCGAGAAGTCTCCAGGAGAAATTTACAGTTGTGAAGGACATCATCAACCATGTGATCATCAAGATTTCAAACTTTTAAAATTGTAGAGAATTGAAAAGTGATAGAGAGAACAGTTACACCACTTCCCTTATAGTCATTCGTGTAACGTAAGGCCTTATATTGGAAGTGATCGAAAAAGTGCTCGCATCCTAACCATTTTCAATAGCTTTCGTCCTTAGGCCAAAACAAAATTTCGTCCAAAATTGAGAAATGTGGGTTGAACACAAGGCCTCAAGACAGACAAAAGGACAAACAAGCTTAATATAATAATGACCCTGTCTCATCTCCCTCTAGGTATTGCTAGGTGTCGTTTAGAACCAATTATTTTACCAAAAACCGAAATCTCGACAAGCTTCAAGCAACATCATCATCTGGCTTTCAGCAGTCTTTACAGATATTTTCTGCCATTAGTATGAAATCGAGAGTGTGGACAGACATAGAAATTTTTATTTTTATGAGAAATTTTTTCATACGTTGAACGTGTCTTTTGGTGTTCGGAAAACTGGATATATCTCAACACTGTCTGTGAAGCAGAGTAGAGCTGCGTTGTGCTATCGATTAAGATTAGATTCGCTTCTGTCTTTTTGTTGCTTCCACATCTCGCAAAGCTTGCGTTCGCCAACATATATATTTTTATTTACTTTGGCTTCTCAAATAATTCGTTTTTACTAATTTTCCTCTTTCTCATAAATAACAACATTTTGAATATTTTCATTTGATACGTCAAAGAGTATTTCAAAATTTTTTTTTTCACATTTCATTTGCAATAGAATGAAAGCATTTTTCAAAATTTTCCACTTTTTCAAAATTCAAATTTCAAAGTATAAAAATGTTGTAAATAAAAATGGAGTGCGACCACATAAAACTGAGCTCTAGCGCAGAATCGATCGGTAGCAACATTTCCTCACAACCCGTTGTTCTATTGATTAAATTGGAAGATGAAGGCCATGATTTCGGAACGCAGAAGTGCAAAGGCCGGAAACGAGAGCTCTATGGAAATAATTGCCCAATGGTACCCGACAAAGACATTTGCGATTGCACGCGTGAAAAATGTCCCGGCTGCTGGTCGGAATGCATAAAATGCGGTTCCACTAAATGCGGTTTAGAGTGCCGCATAAATCGCAAGAAGTCGTGCAAGTGCATTACCTTTGCCGATTGAAACAATTTTATATATTTGGCTTAGAATAGAAAAATTTCGACTTTTCCGGTTAATCTTTCATTTATGTAAAATATATTTTTTATTTAATGATCACCAAAATGTACTGAAATATTGAAACATTTTCAGCAATTTTCGAATAATTAAAAATTCAGATTTAAGAATATTTTATGGTAAAAGAAATGCGAGCATGACAAGCAGCAAGATATCCCCTCTTCATGGGGAAAAGTCGTGAAAGAGACGAGTCGACATCCCGGAAAAATTTTCTAACACCATTTTGTCGAAGTAGGCTTAATGAAAAATCTTCCAATCTTTATAATGAATGCGTCTGATTTTGTGTTAAAGACTTAGCCTCGAAATATAGATAAAATCCGAGTTGTTATCAAATCAAACGTTTGACGAAAATGATGCTATAGAGAGAGAGAGAGAGAGAAAGCATTTGATTTTACGAATTGAATCCGAATCTTGATCAAACCGAGAGTGTGAATCATGATACAATTTGAATAGACCGCGAAGAGGTTGATGTAAGTTATAATTTATACGGCATTGGGAAACCCTAATCGGGTCATTGTTTCTATTACACTTGCTGGGGATATAGTTATAGTAAATCATCAGAGTTCATCAGAGCAAGCAGAACTGGCGGAGTCACATAACCTTTTATTATTTTAGAAACAAAGTTAAACCCTTTGCAATGATAGTAGATCGCCAAGTTTAAATCTGCGCTACCATGGGGGTAAAATAACTAAATTATTCCAACTCAATCCCTGAAGAGCAAATAATAAAAATTGTTTTTGTACCGACTCTAATAAGGTGATGTGAGTCGATGGGTTTATAAACCCATACAAGAGCTAATCGTATCAACTTTTTGGCTAAAATTTGCCAAAGGTTTGCAACCTCTCTGGGCTTCTCTTTTGAGCCTAACCATGAAGTACGAAGATATTGCTCAGGTCCTGCACTGTTCTGTTTTTTCTCAATGTGATTTGTGTGTGTACGATAGTGTGCGTAAGTTTGCTAGCACTGGTAAACACACGGAAAAATGTGTACATGGATGGATACAACGGCATAATCTTTAAATCTAATCACACTTTATGGCGTACCTATCAAGCATGAATAAATATATAAATAATAATAATAATAATAATAATAATAAAGCTCTCCATCACTACTCCCATCTTTAAGTAATGGACACGCAGTTCTTCGTATTAGTTGTATGATTGATTGTTCGGTTCTTACCGCTTCTCTGTTGCGGTTCACTTTTTTATACCCACCACCGAAGGACGAGGGTATACTCATTTTGTCATAATCCTTGCAACGCCCAAAAGTAGGCCTATGCAGTAAATGTTTTTTTTTGATCAGCATGAAATTCTGAATTGATTAAGGCATGTCCGTACGTCTGCGTGTCTGTTTGTGTGTGTGCGTTGTGTGTTGTTGACACGCCCCTGAAATATGGAAGTCTTTGAACGCAACTTCACGTTTCTAAACAAAACTTTTTGGCTTTTTACTCATTACGCACCAGTTATAAAAGATGGAAAGGAAGAAATTTTTCACACTTTTTACGAATACTACTATTTATGTGCACAAAATTGCAAAAAATCGGCCATGCCCCCACAAAGTTAATAGTGATTAAATTTAATTTTTTTCACTTTTTTGAGATTTTACGTTTGCTTATTAATCATAAGGTGCACGACGAGGCAGAATGTTTAAAATTATTTCGTCCATTCCTCAAAGGAAAAAAATCTTATCTGCCTGAAAATGCGTCCATGCTAAAATAAATAAGAGGGTGTATCGCGAGCTAAGGGGAATATGTTTGCTTAACAATACCATAGATATTGGCATCGAATCAGGGGACTTGGACTGAGTAGAAGGCGACAAGGTAAGTGTGTTAATTATGGTGAACGGCAGGAAATGGTGGATTAATTTTTTTCTTATCAATTCCTTTTAGTGAAATAAAAGGTGGAAGATAAATTTATCCCATTCCACTCACTTTTTGGTAGTCATAAATAAAAGCAGGCGGCGCTAAAGATTTTAATGGCGGTTAGCATGCGAGATTCGGTCCCAGCCGAATGTAACTATCTTTCTTGTTTTATTATATTTTCATTAATACAAAATAAATATCAGAATTTACTCTTTTCTAACATATTAGCCAGTTCATCGTTTTTTATGCAAATTTCATTTATTTGCTTTTCTTTTTTTTTAACTTCTCTGAAAAGTTTTCTCCTAAAACTTTATTTTTAATAGTTAGTTATATGTAGCAAGCCTCGATGTGAAATGTTGTATATATGTATACCTATACATAGCGATAGATAAGACGTAGTCTAAAAAATATTGAGCCCACAAATAAAAATAATTTCAATGCAGTTGGATATGAAATGAATGCTTAATACTTTTCACATCATTCATACGTATGCATACGTGTATATCTATATATAGTTATATATATGAGATCATGATAGGAATAAATTAAATTAAAATAAATAAACAAATAAGCAAACAATAGAGAGAATAGATGCCATCGCCGTGTAAACGCAAATCTATACAGGAGAAAAACAAAAAAAAAATAAATAACAAATACATAGAAAAGAAAATAAAATTTAGTTTTCTAACCATTGTTTATTTTCATTTAAACAACAGATGTCGAAACAAATCAAAATGTACGAGAATATGTACATACATGCAAACCTAGATAACAAACCGTAGAAGTTTTATTTACAATTGCGTGTGTACTCTCTTCTACATGCATACATTAACACTTAACTTTGTTTAACACGCACGCCCATGCCACGACCACCCTGTGCAGAAACTATAAAACACAATTTCAATTTGTGTTCCGTTGATTGCAAGTGTAATAAAAGTTTTAAATGCAAAGTTCTGTAAAATGATTTACTTCAATACAAGAAGACGAAGGCATATACCTTCCTATGTATAAGAATATATATATATATGTAAATATCTAACTAAACGGAAATGTATGCATGCAATCAATGCACGTATACATACGTCCCTTTCCTTATCCTTATTATGATATGACTGACGCCAGACCATATCGCAAGTAATTTCATGGAGGGTTTTAACATTCGCATCGAAAACTATTACAAAACGTAGTAAGTTTTTTAAAAGTTTAGTGTGTTTTCAATGTCACACGAATGCATTCACAAGGTCTAACATGATGCTCTGTTTACTTTTTTTCCTTTTTTTTTTTTCTTTTGTAGAAGCTGACAGACTAAAATACATGAGATGAGATTTTATTGAAACAAAAAAAAAAATTCTCAAACTTAAGGGTGTGAAGTTATCTTTAAATATAACTAGCAATGACACAAACCAAAATTTTTTTACAGAGCTCTCTTAAGCTCTTAACAGAATGCTATAAAACAAAGTCTCGGAGGAATTTAAGTCAAAATTCAGTTAAAATACAACTTTTGGAAAATTTTTTTACGAAATATAATAAACAAAACATGTATTTATGTAAATTAATTATTATTTATATAAATAAT
>KK502887.1:140726-170185 GCA_000688735.1 Glossina austeni | reverse complement strand
ATTATTTATATAAATAATAATTAATTTACATAAATACATGTTTTGTTTATTATATTTCGTAAAAAAATTTTCCAAAAGTTGTATTTTAACTGAATTTTGACTTAAATTCCTCCGAGACTTCGTTTTATAGCATTCTGTTAAGAGCTTAATAGAGCTCTGTAAAAAAATTTTGGTTTGTGTCTTTGCTAGTTATATTTAAATATAACTTCACACCCTTCTCAAACTTATCATAGAACATCTAATGTGTGTAGTTGGACAGTGATGGTCATAGAACTTTGATCGCGTGGCGTTTGCATCGTAATTCAATAATTTACTCTTCGCTATCTTCAAAACACTTTTATAAAAAAAACGTTGTACTAAAATTCTTGTCAGGTTTTTTTTTTATGGTTAGGAAGAGCTAGCTAGAGTGTTGTAGATTTTATACGATTTGATTTTCCTCGTGCATACGCGTGCAACGTTTGCAGAAATATTCTTGGAATATATAAATAAGTTGCGTTACAGAATATTAAACAGCGTATAATGCAATACGAAATCTGCGACGTAAATATATAAATGGGAAGGATATGATTCGGTTTCGATTTGCGACAACAAATCCTATTGCGTTAGTATGTAGCATATGAATATATTGTAACTTTGAACTCTGATCAAATGTTGACTTTGCATTCAACTATGTTTAGTGCTTAGAATACTAATATGATATCAAAAAAAAAAAAAAAACGGAGTTCATTTATATTCGACACATCATAGGAATCGTGATAATGGCACTTGGGCATAAGCATGATCCATTCCATCAGTGTCTCCCATACAATTTGAGAGCAATAAAAGTGCAAAGAATTTTGTTTCGCCAATATTTTTAAGCGACTAAGAGTGTTACTAGAGCTGCTGTTCGTTTCGTAAAAAGCATTTCGTGGGTAAATGCATAACACTTATAGATTGGGCTCACATCTACGAAACTATGGTCGCCAATCCCCTATTGCTTTCTTCCTTTCTCTCTCTTCTTTCTCACTTCTTTCTGACTATCACCGTGTTGCGCGAAAACGGCACACCCCCTGAGTGATTCATCATATCAGAAAAAGAAAATAAAAAGGTACAGTCGAACAGCTTCAGAGTATGAATAATAACTAAAATAGGTTTGAGTAGGCGTTTGGTTCTTATTAAGTCAAACTTTTTAATGGTTTTCTGGTTTTCAAGGGAGAAACGATTCATGTCGTCCCTATTGCAAGACCAATTTGCGTTAAATATCAAATTGGCTTCTATTGTAAGTCGTGGATTATGAACTATTCAGCTTTTTAACTAAAGTCGGCGTGTAAGCAGCCGGATCTCACCCATTCTCGCAGTTAAATTGTAAATTATTTATTTCCAATTTTTTTAATTTTGAGAAGGTAGCATGTTCAGATTGTTAAGTTGACTTATTGCCTTTTAATCTACTAATTAAAAATATATTCTCTTGGTTCAAAAAATTTTTTTTATTTATCGAATTATTTGTCCGAAAATATGATATACTTTCTTCATTTTTACCAAAATGTTCTACGAAGCACGTATATTTATATCAGATCAGCACAAATAGAGGCAACTAATTTAAACAAATATGTCATCATGTCTGACCCTTTATTGAACTCCCTATCGCTTCCTTAAAGCTGCAAAGCCAGCTAGTAAAGCTTGTACAACTTCTTTGCAACTAAGACGGATAAAAAGTTTCATTTTTATACGCATCAGGCAGTTTATCTATTTTCTTGAGTAGCGCAAGTATGTCAGCTAATACACCCACATTCATCCGCCCACTGTCTTTTGTCCTACCACTTATACCGTTCAAATGCCAATGTCTGAGTTATCTATCGCTGCAATTTCGGGGAAATTGAACGCGTCAGATATGTTTTATTATTAAACGTGTTGACGTAACATTTCCAAAGTAATTTTTTTCCTATTTTCTTTTTTGTTTTTTGCTTTCTTTTTTATATTTCACCATTAAGTGTCACTAAGAGATAAATGATCAAATTTATAGAATAAAAGAAATTATTCCCTAAATTCTTGAATAATAAGTGAAAATTAAATGGTAAAAAGAAAACGAGAAAACCCATATGTTTGAGAAGCAATAAAAGTTGAAAAAGAAATATTCTGCAGAGCATTGAGAAACAGAAGCCAAGTGCCAATTAAGCAAAAACTTTTTCCATTAATATTTTTTCTTTTCCATGTAATCTTCTCCTTTAATTGCTAGATATAAATACAACTTTTTCTTTCTCAGAATCTAAAGTAATATCATGTGATGTATGTATGTGTTGCTTGGTTTTATTCTGATAATTACATAAGAATACAACAGGAATATTACTTGAGTCACTTAAATAATAAATAAATAAAAAAACAAACAAAAAAAATGTATTTCGCTTTTTATGAAAGACGCATAGACGACACTCAACAAGAGAAAATATTCTCAAAAGAATATACAAGAATCGTATAATTCTTCGTTCTTCTTCCGCCCTAATTATGCCCCGGATTATTTGTGGCACAGGGCTTATTAAGTTTATGCGTGTGTACTCAAAACCCAGAAGGACTTGAGTTCGGCCCACCTATTCGAAATCCCTTTCTAAATCGATCTAAGTTTATCTTCCCGCCTGTCCGTCTTGCATTCTGGTGTTAAGCCTACAGGCGACCGCAATTTTTGAGATATTTTGATGAACTGTGATACACACATAAGTGTTTAGGCCCAAGGATGAACGCTATTGAAAATGGTTCAGATCGGAGAAGTTTTTCGAACACTTTCCATATACCTGTAATAACCGAATGAGTGTAGGATATTTAACTCTGGACCGGAGCGGAAGCCTAAATTTTAACAGTAAAATTTTTGGGAAGTAAACTAAGTTTGCTAAATTTTGATGACGGACATCCTTTAATAATGTATCATTTTTGGTGTCTTCTTCTTAATAAAATTGTTTAGTAATTGAACACAGAAAATAATCGAAGCTAAAGTATTTCTTATGGAAAAATTGCGTCCATAGTTCTTATGCTATATTTATGGCCAAAGAATTTCAATTTATTTAGGGGAAGTTCTACGTGTTTCTACGTAACTAAAATTAAATTTTTGAATGAAAATGTTTTGCATTATTTTTTGCCCTCTTTATAAAATTCTTAAGAAACTATTGTTTTTGTTCTAAAGACGAAGTGTGTGCTATTCATGAGTCAATGGCTGTACTTTTGAAGAATGTAGAAATAATTTTTCCTTTAAAACGCATATTTGCTGCTTTTTTTATAATTTATAAGTAATGGTTTTAACCTTTAATAATTTATTTTCATATTTAGTAAAAAGGTTATTAAGAAACCTGACTGACGTCTCACTTGATTTGAATATTTATAAATGCATTATGAAAACTTTATACTTTTACTTTAAAAAAAAAAAAAAAAAATTATGAAAAGGAAAGCCAAGGATTTGATGATGTTGCTTATTGACTTTAACCAGTGGTTGTAATATTTCACCGATTTCTTTGAAATATTTTAAATTTTGTTCATGCAACCCATCACTTATCTAACAAAATACAGCAAACTGCTCATCTGCAATCAATGGTTATTGTGTGCTTGCATAATTTTATCAATCCTCTTCTCTCTGCACCGACTCTTTTAAAAACTCCTTGCTTTGATTTATATTATAGTATAGCATCCTCTTCTTCTACACGTTTTCTTCAGTTTCTTCAACGAGGTTTCTCAAGTTTCTTCTTTTTTTGTTTTTTATTTTGCAAATTAAATGCACGTAACACCCTAATAATTCTCAGTATTAATTCCGCTCTATAAATGACTTCTATGCACGCTTCGTTAGGTCGTCGCTAGATATGGATGTAAGTCAGGGAGGTATTTGCGTTTGTTAGTGTACGCATAATATGTACATGTTTGCCTTCGCTATGCTCACTTGCTTGCCTGCTTGCTGGGATCAGATAAATGAATGTTCTATGTTAGCTGGTACTTTGGTTGGTTGTGGTGATAATGATGATGCCTTAATTGATTTAGTTGAAACCATTTAATTTGCTGATAATTCATGCTCGTCTGCCACCCTCGGCTTGACTATCACAGCATTATCATCAATATTATGGTATTAGAGCAGCAGGCATTACACGTGTATGTGCTTGAAAAACTTAGTTAATAATAATGAGTAAATAAGAATTCATTAGAATTATGGTATATATATACAAAAACACATAAGGACACCTACACGCGTGTACATACGCGTGAAACTGGGGCAACAGGAACAACAATACAATTATAAAAAGCAACGGAGCGAGGAGGGAGGGAGGGAGGGAGGGAAGTAATTAAAATAATGAAAATAAATCATTAAATAAGCTAAGGTAGGCAGGGCAGAAGGGGAGGAAAGAAACCATAAAAATTACAAGCCTATTATTCGCGTCAATAGTAGTTAAAATCAACTATTTGCGCCTAAAAATATGTTATAAAATGAAATTTAAACTGAAGCAAGCTCCTTCCTTCTCCTTCCTTCCTTCCGTCATTTCTCTCATCAATATTAATCAATCACATTCTCTTTCGCTCTCTCTCACTTTCACTCTCACTCTCTCTCACTCTATCTTTCTCTCTCCATCTCGCAGTTTACCGCAGTTAATCGGTTGCATAATTTCTATTTTTACGGCATTTATTTACGAAGAATCCCTGGAACTTAAATGCAAATCAGTTACAATCTCATGGCAAGCAAATACAAGTACAAATTTTTCAAAATCTGATCAAAGCATCATGATTACGTTCGATTTAGTGCAAGAGGTCTGAATGCAATTATTTTAAGAACTTAATCATTATAAGGACAAAAAAGGTACATTTTTAGTTTTGCAACTGAATTATTTTCTTATTATTTTCTGTTGTAGAAATTATTTCATATTTTTTAATGCCTTTTTTTTTTTTTTTTTTGCCTCGATATTCTTCGTGATGTGTAATTGCAAGCATTTTTGCTAGCGTTGTAATCAATTTTTCTGAAAGCTTTTTCATTA
Source organism: Glossina austeni (assembly GCA_000688735.1). Classification (NCBI taxonomy): domain Eukaryota; kingdom Metazoa; phylum Arthropoda; class Insecta; order Diptera; family Glossinidae; genus Glossina; species Glossina austeni. The sequence continues at coordinate 165,209 of KK502887.1, read as the reverse complement.
TGAATAGGGGATGGGATGTCTCTACATTGCAACTTTTGAACGGCTTCAATTCTTTTTTACAAAGTCCAAAAGTGTAAAAGGCCTTTTCCTATAAAAGCTCATGTTAGCTAGAAGGAGTTTTCGGAGGATTAGTTCAGTTTATGGATTAGTGTTTGAAACTTTCATTTATTGAATTTTTGTGAATATGAGCAAACACTTTAATATGTATGTATAATAGACGATTCTATCGAAAGCAAGTTCAAAATTTAATTTTCTAAATTAATGCGAGATTTTTTATACTTGTTGTCGCAAAAAAAAATGATCAGGAAAATGATTGAACGTTTGTATGTATCGCATGGTAAAAGGTTATGCAGTTGATTGGGAGTGAAATTCTCTTTTATTCACATATATATAAGATTTCGGGCGGTTTGAAATATTGTTTATTAAATTTAAATTTTAACAATCATGTCATCTTGAAACCCTTACCATGACATAGAAGTCCATTAGCATTTAAAACACCTTAACCTTCAAAAAAAACCTTTATAAAAAAATTCATTAATGTTTTTACGACTTTCTTTTCTTTCTTCTTCGTCTTTTGTAACGGTTATGATACAGTAGCAAATTACTTCCCAAATTCTTATCAAACATTTATATCGCACACGCAAACGGCAATGTTTTAATATTTTTAGCGAGAAGCATATCCACACGCAACCATCTTAGTAATGAAAAAAAACAAATAAAGCTTAGTACTACTTTCTTTCAACATCTTCCGACAAGAATTAATCAGCAGTCAGCTGCAAGCACAGATAGTACAGAAAGAAGAAAAGTCTTCAAAGCAAAAATCTCTAAAATATAAGATGAATGTATGCTCAACACAAAAGATAGGAAGAATTTGACCTAAACAACAATTTTTCCGCACGATTGTGTTTTCTTGATTTCCGATTTTTTTTTTTTTTGAAATAGAATCAACCCTTTTCAAGCGACAAATATTATAAAAATTTTCTTGAAGTTGTCTGAGCCAAAGTTACGAATGGGAAGCGCTCCATTAGCCCATTCATTAAGCAAATGCTCCACAGGAAAAGATCCCTTAGATGTGCTTAAATACCTGCCCTAAATGACCGATTTGACCCCAAGAATTTCGAAAGTTACACAGTTTAACACGAGAACTTCCGCGTGGGTTAATTTGACCCCCATTTAAATTTTTCAGCTTCAAAGAAATAGCTGCAAAGCCATATTAAGTTCTACAATTTTTGGCTAACTTTTATTTATAGGAAAGGATCTTCAAATAAACCTATAAACAATATTTCTCCACCTGGTGTTTACCTATTCCTACCAAAATGGGTCAATTTATAGATCAAATAAATTTTGTAGAATTCCCTACTTGCAAACGGAGATAACAAACTGAAATTTCGCACAAGCAGTCTTTGATCGACTACGAGCACAATGTTAAAAAATAGCGGCCCATATGTCTGTATATCCGTCCAGAGTAGATTAGCAACTGAGACAATCTCGAAAAAACATCGACAAGTTTCTCATATTTTCGTTTATACCCTTCAATCCCGTGTAAACGAAAAACGTTCGAAAAACTTGCCAACAAAACATCCGCCAGTGCCACCTGCATGTTCGGTTCAGATTAGCGTCCATAATTAAAGATAAAATTTTAATTTCAACTTATTTCCCATCTGTGGTTGTAATCGGGTGAAGAGCACATTAATATGCGGTAGACTGGATCTAGTCACTCCCGTATCTAGATCCGAATAAGCGAAAGGATTGATAACAGAAACCTCATATACGCCATAAACCAGTAGTACCTGTTCACTGTAAACTTCAGGCGGGCAGACCTGCAGATAAAGACATGGAAAAATTCGAAAAATAATGCTGAACTAATGTAGTAACGTTGAGTGTATATGAAATCTTTCGGGCGTTGCATACGACCGCTTAATCTTACAAATAGAAATACCGCTTAGAATAAATAAATTGACAGTTTTGCACGCGAGTGTCATCAGTCGGATTCATGACCTTTTTTGTATTTGTTAGGGAGGAAGGGTATCTAAGATTCGATATTTTTCTTTTTCTTCAATTAATCGGCTTGTATGTAATTACAATTTTTATCCGCTTATGAGTATACCATGATACGATATGTGCCTTATTTGTTAGTTCCTCTAGCTATTAGAGAAAAACATGTGAATATGTATGTGTAGCGGCACATGTGCAGATTATACATCTGTTTTCCTTTTACTCCGCAATATTACTTCAATATTCATATTGATGTTCGTGTCGATAATCTCTTTTGGCCGAAGTGGCTTCATGCAATTAAATGACGCTTTTTTTTTTTTTATTCAGCTTAACATTCGTATACGGGACAGAATTTAAGCCTCAACGGTAAACAGTTCAGTTTGTTGTTGCTTTTTCTTTTTTTTTTTTTGCGAAAACAATGACATTCAAAAAGTTTCGATAAAAGTGTTATCGTTATGCTATGTTTCCCTTGGTAAAGAATAGAATGTTAAATACGGAGAAAATGAAAATACAGCGAAAGCGGATAAAAAGAGGAAATCGGAAACTTATTATTATTATTATAACAAGACCAGCATAAATATAAAATATGTAAAAATGTATACACAATTTTTCAATACATATGAATTAATATGTACATATATATATATACACATATACACATAATTATTCCTATATCAGTTGCAGTTGAAGTATGGAAAGCAGAATTTTTGTGACTTTCAAATAAACCGTATTTTGCCAAAGCTTGAAAGTCTTGATTTTCTTCCTAGTGCTGGAGAATGGGTGATCTATGATCAATAATGTTCACAATACAATTTCGGTAGTGCAGATTAATTTAAATGTCCCTGGTGTCGCTGTGATTACGTGATAAACTTGCACATTTTCGTCTCGGCTTTATGATGCAGTCTCAGTGAGTGTGTTTGTGGATTGCACATGTACATGTTTTTCCCTTATTCGTTTCTTTTTTTTGCCTCCTTTAATACCCGCTGCCAAAAAATGAGAATATATTCAGCCTGTCAAAATCTTTGCAATACCCAGAAGGATGCTTCACAGCTCCCCCGTATAAATTATATATATTCTTGATCAGAGCATCAAATGCTAATTCGATTTAACCATGTTCGCCTGTCTGTCTGTTCGGCAATCAGAAAAAAAGCCCTCCAGTGGTCGAAAATATTACTCTATTGACCTTAAATTTGACCAAAAGATTGGAAATTCTTACGCCCAAATTGATATTGAAAATGGGCTGAATCGACCGAAGGGCCCTTCCACAGTACAATATGTCCTGAGACTAAATGTACATTTCAGAAATAAACACCAAAAAAATAGATGGTGCGAATGTATATATATATATATGTATATATATATGTATATACACATATATATAGATATATACATATATATATACATATATACATATATATATACATATATACATATATATATACATATATACATATATATATACATATATACATATATATATANATATATATATATATATATATATACATATATACATATATACATATGTATATATGTACATATATATATATATATAATATATATAATATATGTGTATATATATATATATATATATATAATATATGGGATCAATGATTGCAATATATATAGCGATATAATATATACTACGTATACGCCTTTATATACAAAAATACATTATATTCTATTAAAATATTCGTCCGAACCTCCATTGATTATCCATATTCTTAATTTATTTAACAATACTTTCCTCGCTCTACTCTAAATAGATCCGGAAATTTTCGCCAGAAGTCTAATCAATTTTATCGACTAAGCATTATAGTCCTCTTCTGTCCTGGGAAACTTTACATCCATAAATGACAATGTGGCAAAGAAATTTAAATGCGTGGGTGAGCGGTAGCGTAGTGTAGCAGTAGCGTAGTATAGCGGCAGCGTAGTATAACAAATGAAACCTACTTTCAATGCCTGCGTTGATGATTAATTGATACATGGCTTGCATTTGCGTTAATTGTGAGCTTGTCTGAGCAGTCAGGATCAACACCATCGTCTTCTATTCTTCTATGGCCTTAGTAATGATTAAATGATATGCGCAATAACCCTGTCGTAGTGACTGAATTGATATCACAGTTTAACTTTATTCCGAAAATTTTATGAATTCCTGCATAACAAATGTTTTCCGATGAACTCAATATTAATGAAATATTCATTTATTATAAATAAAAAAAAAATATGCCTAATTTCATGGGTACATTTTCATTTCTTTATGAGACAATATTTTCATACACTTCCCTAGCAACTAGCAAAAATGTGCAACTTTTTGTAATCGTTTTGCATGCAAGTATGTAAAAAAAAAAAAAATGTTCAATTCACATCCGTTAATGGAATTTCCTTTAGTGCTGTTTTTTCTAACAAAAACAACATTCAATTCATTTCACCTACCTACGTATTTCACATCTGAAAACATTGGCGCACATACTGAAATCTATATGAATTTATGCGTAAAATATTCACTGACATTTCCTGCAATTTATACCGGACATCAAGGGATGGACAAAAGTGTATAAGTGTGTAAGTTACATACACCGTTTATTTCAAAAATCGATTCATTCAAGTTTAACGTGTCCCGTTGAATATTAAAGGAAGGCTTTAAAACGTTTTAACCAAAGATTAATCTAAAGTGAGCTGACTTTTTAAAGTTGAAAATTTTTTTTTTGCTCACAGACACAGATAGACTTTAAGACAAAAAGCAAAAAGACCCTCAGGGCTCAGGCTTATTCGAGCGGTTGATCATGTAATGTCCCATCTCAAAATCAGATAGACATCTTAGGAGGTCGATTTGGCAAAGGCGTAATAGCCGTCGATTGGACGAGCACCGAGGAGGCTACGACTATTCCCCTCCACTCACTCCACTCCCTCACTTCTTTCTAATCTCACGTCATCCTGTTGCATGTGTATGGCACATCGCCTTAGTGAGTCGTTTATATGGAAAACAAAAATATATATATAGAGAATATTCTGTGTCCTGGAACTATATACATGTTATAGTATTAAAATAGGAATAAGTCTTCAAATCTTATGAGAGAAATAATGCAAACTGAAGGCGAATCTCGTATTACATGGCGTCGTCCAACTCTCTTCTTTGCCGCGTTATCTTATGATATGACCCGATGTTGTGTAAGTGTAGAGTATCAATAAATCCACGCTAGCTGATCATTTCAAAGAAGAAGTTCGTCAAAACTACGCCCATATTTAGTTCTTAGTAATTAGCGTAAATTATTTGATTAAATTTTATCTAACGAAATTGGTAGACAGACAGACAGACAGTGTCGGGGCATTTATATGCCGTATATTTATACACTGTATTTTTATATTTACATTTGTATATGCATAACGCACGTTATATATATGTGTGTATATATATTTATATATACATATATATGTGTATATATATATATATATTTTAAACGTTATGTTACATACAAACTTTGTTAACTTTATATACATAATTCAGAAGGACATCACCAACTTTCTTTTATATTAAACGATTCAAAGCCGTTTTGCAAATCAATTGAAGCATCTTGGAACGAGCCATGTTTAAAGTCATTCCTCTTATAGAGCCTTACTTTGAAGATGCCATCGAATATATATATAAATTAAAAAACAAGCTTGAAAACTCTTACTCGTATCTGTTGAGAGCGAAGACCAGCGGAGATAAGGAATGTAAATAACTTGAAGGGGATGGCGCTGTGTTTTTAACCTCTTCTTATACAATCATTTTTATAAAAACAATACCTTTTTATGACAACAACATTTAATTTTTAATATCTCAAGATGAAAGTTATTGGAGAAAAGTGAATATATTTTTTATTTTAAGTTTGGATTATGTAGACCTATTTTTCGGATACACTACTCATATAAGCGTCCTCAAAAAAGAATGCCTTTATAAGGCAACAAAGTGTAATCCTTGATAACTTATGACGGAGATAGAAGTAGTATGCGCTATATTATGCACAATCAGTCCTGCTTGGCTTTACAGCTTTCACTTCCCTACATCGCAACTGGTTTCCATGCCATGTCGAAAGCATCCCTTATTAACCATAAATAAAAGGAGATTTACATGTAAATTGAAATCCAAGTAAACGACGGAAAAGACAGTAAAAACCACATTTGTGGTGTGCTTTCACGTCTTGAATCAAATACGCAAAGACCTAAAACATAAAGGAGCGCAACTAAAATAATTGAGTGAGAAATCGGTGGGAACTCGGCATTGACCATATGAGGCGCTAAGCGGAAGAGAAATAAATATCGTTTCATTTGACACTCTAAACGTTCTTAAAATACAATTTTGATGGTAACTAACCAAACATCTCCTACTATTTGCTTTAGTTTCTTAACACAGGTTGTGCTGCTATTGTCTATAATGCTTGAATCCTCATGTCGTTGTTGTTGCTGTTGTTGCTGTTCGAAACGAACGACCGCGCGTATTATTCGTACATTCGTATGCTTCTGTGCACTCACCCACACCGACGACACTGGCACGTACGCATATGAATCAAACATCAACAACCAATGTACATAAATAACAGCTGTATCAATAAATGCCATCATATTTACCTTGGAATCGAAACGAAGCCATATTTTCATGCACAAACCTACGCAAACTCCTACGCAATAAGGGCAGAATGGGGAATTTTTTTATGTTGGCATCATTAATAAATATCTCACAGGGTCGAGCACTAATTATGAAATATTCACCAGTTAAAAACCCGCATATAGTTTATAAAAGCACCAAAAAAAAATAAAAAAAAAAAAGTTTTGATTTAAATCGAAAAAATAATAATAGAAATAATAATTGAGAATGTTTTTCAAGTTTAATTGAACAAAAGTATTGCACTTCGGACATATAAGCCACAAATTTATTGGCTTAGTCCAACTTTATTCAACAACCCAAAAAAAAAAAAGAAAAAAGAAAGATAGCGTTGTTGGAGCATTCCGCAGTATTTGCTTCCATTTCTAGGACAGAGTAGAAAAATGCTCATCGAAAGAACAGCTCCTACCGATGTTGGAAAAATTGAATGCCAAACGCCAAGGATGTCCGTCATGAATTTTTGACCTATGATTTTTTTTCATTAAGAAGTGATTAACTAACCATTTTATTGGACAGAACAAATGGTTTCCTCGGGTTGTACTTTACAACTGGAAGTTCTATTATATATTAAGCGCCATGTAGAAAATTTCAGCTTTCTATTTTTCATAATTTGCGAGTAATGAACAAAAACTCACACGTTTTTGCTTAGAGAAACGGAGTTGCTTTCAGTTTACACTTCTCTGCGCGCTTGTGTGCTGACCACTTTGACCCATTTCCACTTTCAACCTGCGCGCAAATATTTCCAATGCTTGTAACAAATTTGAAAATTGTCAACAACACATGCCGCGCAGACTCACTGATACACAGACGGACAGACGGACAGACGGACAGACATGGCTTGATCAATTTAGAATTCCATGCTGATTAAGAAAACATATATACTTTAGATGGTCTCTAGAGTTCGCTTTAGTGTGTTGCAAACAATCTGACAAAATGAGTCCAGTTCCCCATCCTTCAGTGGCGAGATAATACAAAAATACCTTTTTGGAAATGTTATCTATTGCCATATACACGAACATTAGGGTTGGAAAAATATCTATCCTTCTGAGAGTAACCAAAAAAGAAAGTAATTTTTGAGTATCTTCCTGTTCGCAGAAATATTCGCCTCTTGCGAATTTAAAACAATTTTTAATGAATTTTTTGTTCGGCAGCGATGTCATAAGACTACTAACTATTCTTTTAAAAATATCGCCAACTTTATCGAGGATTGGTCGACCACACAACATCAAAACCTCGAATTTTACAGGGCAGAGACGAAAAGACCAATTCAGCCTTTTAAGCTGAATGTAAAAATTTTTTGTTATATTTTTCATGTAAAATTAAAGGTTAATAGTAAGTTTGACGGGAATTAACGTTCACATGGGTTACAAGGCGGCTTGATAAGCCTAATAGTCTCACATTTACACCATTCTAAAGCTTTCTTTCTTGGAAAGGCACTCGGACGCTTTTCTTTCATTTAGTATTAACTTGAAGATCTGCAGGGAAACCTAAGCTTCTGTATTTTAAGATCCGCCATAACGAATACGGTGTTACACGAAAGGGAACATTTCCTGAGTGATTAACCATATGTATTAAGAAAAGAGAAAAAATACTTTTATTTATAGTAAAGTCAGAAGGGAATCAAAAGTCTTGAGGTTTGACAACCGATGGCAGCAAACAATTGACAAAGAAAACGGAGAGAATTCATCAATAAAAAGACTATTTATTGTCTACCACCATAACATACCGAGACCACAAAAAAAGCGTTCGTTATTCGGAAAAATTAATGGAACTTTGCCAAGGAATATAAACATACATATATATGTTTTTATTTATATATTTTGTATATAGGACGCTTCCACTACTAGTGGTATTTCTGATTTTAAATCCAATTCAATAAAATCTTGAAATTACTTCATAATTTTTTCTATTTACATTCGAAAAAATACTCCGAGTTGATGGGGCTGTTTTATCGGCTCTTGGTTTGTTTAAGCTTCAGGGTCAAATGGAAAATTTTATTTAAAAAAGAATAAACAAAGCATTGCCTGCAACCATGAAAAGTCGAAGTTTGAACCGATCGACATACGAAATTATATAAAAATGTGAGGCAAATAGTATGCGTTAACCCCAAAAGTCACCCTATCTTAATATGAATGGAGTGCTTGAGATAATCAATAAAATTTTGGTCTGTGGAATGTAAAAATTTTGACATTTAATTTATAATAAAATGTAATAAATTATTTATTATTCAAATTTCTTTTTTTCGATAAAATATCAAAAGCAATGGATACTATAATGTTCGTATTCAACCGAATGTAATCGCCCTCTTTGCTTTATGCTCATTCATTCTATAGCCTGCAATCGGATTCGTTTTTCCAACACACATATATTCAATTTATTTTTATTTAATACATATAAAGACATAAGTCATTGTAAGGTCTCTTGTTACAATGACTTTTATATTCACGGTAGATTAATTAAAAATAAATAAATTTTTATTGCTATTTAAGGAAACTTTTTGCTTAATTATCTTTGCAATAAAGAGAAATTATTTTCAATAGAATTCAAAGAAAAAGAATTAAAAGGAAATTTACACTTTACACGGCTTTACACGGCGAACCTTCAATAACCATCTGCTTAACGTTTGCAAAAATTTTTATAAATTACGAATTACTCGATAGCATGGAATTTTTATGCGGGCATTATAAATAATTGCCATAAAATTTTCGTAATAATAAAAAATCGTAAAATTTCAGCTGCCAGATTACTAATAGCAATATTTCGAATTTTTTCTTTTTCAACTTTTTCAGTCTTTTCGATAGTTTTGGTATATAGCTGCTGTCGTCGCGTCCTTTTTTAACCTTATTATGGGATATATCCGATATCTACTATCTATCGATATTTCGTACAAACTTACAAACTTTTCCTTTTTTTTCTTTAACGAGTGATACCAAGATGTAACTCTCGGTCACCCTCATAAGAACCCTCCGAATAATTGAAAAATTCTTATTTTGGTTTATCGTTTAAATTAAAAATATATATAAATAAATTTATATATCCAAGCAAGTTGTATATAAACATAAAAGATTATATTTTGGAAATGCAATATAAAATAATAAAAAGATTTACTTACTATTTATTCAAATGGAGCTGTGATAATAGCACCCGACGAATATTGGAAGCTCTTAGCAAAGAAGATGTCACCGATGTTAGCTCTGCAAAAAAACGCAAACGTAGAAATTATTTTACTTAGAGAAACTTACAGATATATGCAAATATAGAATATATTATCCAAGATCTAGGTAAAGAATTTTTCAAGATTTAGGTTTTGGATAAGTGAAGCAAAGTTATTGAATCCAAATTGCTGCCTCTGTGTGAAGATATAGTTTAAGTAATCGTTTCATTCCTCGGAAATTTGATATGACAGACATTCAAAAACTAAATACTTGCGATTATTTATTTTTTCCGAACCTTTACTGTTAGTTACTTTTTTAGTTTTCAGTTCGAAAATAAGAAAAACTAAGAAACTAATTTTTTTTGTATTCGCCATAATGGAAATCTGTTGCTTATGTGTAAAAACGAGATTAATGCATTGTTTTTTAACGTGATGAACCTATGATAGACTTTTTTCTGTCACGGAAACATATCTTGAAATTTTTCTTTACCTTAGGTTACCTTAGTTCGTATGCTAAACTTTAAAAACAGACGTGCAGTTCAGCTCAATATCGATTGTAATCAATTGTTTGCTTTTCTTATTTTATAGCGATTAAATTTGTATCGTTGTGGGTTTCCTTCTTTACAGATCAACAATATTTCAATCAATATTTGAATTGAAATGAATTATTACGGAAAAGTTTCATTTTAATTTGTATTTAATGCGAGATTTTATCCTCGTCTACTATCGAGTCATTTCTTCAGTTAAAACGCCATAATGAAGTGCGGCGGCTGTTAAACACTTTATGAAACATTAAAAATTAGGAAAAAAATTATATGCATAGAGTAGAACCTTTAGTACTTATTAACAGAAGCCGTATGCCTGTAGGAAAATTCATATACACCTAATTTCCTTTTTGCACGATAGATACGTTCCCAAAAAATACGTGTAAAAAAAAATTCGTGTAAAAAGAGAATTAGGTGTAAACAATATTAAAAAGTTCTTGTTAGCAGAATCTACCGAGTTTCAGCGACCTTTCATGAGAATAATTGAAACGCTTCGTACACTCGTCGAAATATCTCGCTCTTTGCTCTGTGAGATTCAAGAAAAATTCCTAGAATATTAAAAATCGTGTTAAAACACAATAATTCGTGTAAAAAAAGAAATTGTTTTCTTTTGAACTCGTGTTAAATCAAATTCGTGTAAAAAAAATCGTGTAAAAAGAGAATTGGATGTATAGGGAATCTGACAAAATTTGGCGTAAATATAAATTTCGGAACTTATCATAACATAAATTTGATATTTCACGTTTCAAAACAATTATGCAATTACGCAATCTTAACTTTACACTATATAATATTCGTACTCTATATAATATTCGTATATTCGTATATTCGTACATTCGTATATTCGTATATTCGTATACTCGTATATTTGTATATTCATATAGTCGTATATTCGTATATTCGTATAAAAGATGGTATGCCTAAGCTTTTAAGTTTAAACCTTTATTATTTGGCAAGTTGTAATTCCTACAAAGGGGAGGAACCCGTATAAGTCCCAATACCTACGTATGTAAATTTCGCGCTTAACAATCGTGCTCGACAATCCGTCTAATCTGCACTAATACTCCTGGGAATGCAAATCTTAGACGACAATGATAGTTATCTTATACAACAATTTATGTTTAATTTTCAGTAGCCTAATAACGTTATATAAATAAATTGAATTTTCGATACTCTAACGCAACTTGTTTACTCTCAAAGGATGCAAAGACCATATTTCCACACGCTATAGATCTTAACATCAGACCTACATGAATCAAAGAACCTGATGAAACGCTCGCAAACAAACATAAAAGTAAGCGGGACGTTACCGGCATTTTATTGAAATAAATTTGTTTGTAAATAATTTCAAAATTTAAACCGTATACGGGAAATTGTTAATGAAACTTTCCACATTCCTGCCTGCTAAGTTTTATATAATCATTTTTTCGCATCAACTAAAATGAATCCTTTTACAATATTTCACACTTTACCCGAAAGCAATGCAAAGAAGAAAAAGAAAAAACTATTCATCAATAAAATATTTGAAAAATTCATTCTCATGAAATCGTAAAACAATTGTAAAATCGCTTTTATTACAATCACGGTCAATGTACAATACGGCCGGCGAGTGTGAAAAGCAATCATAATTTTTTAATGGAAATTATTTCATATGAATTACATCAAAATGCTTTCAGCGATGAACTGCCCGCCCAGTGGCATAGAGAAAAGAAATTCATTATTATTTTTTGAATATTAAAGAAATTCAATTGAAATGAATTCAATTGCGAAAGCAAAAAAGCGGAAAAGCGGAAAAGCGTACAACAATTGCTTGCAATTAAAAAGAAATTTTTCAAATAATTATGCATCGAATACTTTACTATAATAATTCTTATTAATAATATCAGAAAGTGAGTAACAACATTAATACGTTGAAATTTCTTATAGCAAAGAGAAAATTAAAGCTTACCTATAGACGGAAATTTTTTTGGTATTTTTTGGTTATTTTAATTTAAAAAAAAAAAAAAACACAATCTTTTTCTCCTGCATTTTAAATTATTTAAATAATTCTTTTTGTTTATTTTTGGTTTTTGTTTTTGCTTATGCTGCGTGGGTTTTAATAAATACTAAGCAAACAATTCATTAACGTTATTAGGTTTATTTCGTTTACTTAAACAGAAATCAATGAAAATCTAAAAAAAATTGTTTAAATTTCGTCAATATTCAACGAATAACAAAAGTCTGCTCATTTTTCGAAGAATCTTGGATTCCCAGCATTTCAGGCCATTATTTTAGGATTGCAAAGCCTTTAGTCAATTGTATATGCGCTAGTTGGGAGGCGTAGGTTAAAGGCCTTCTTTAAGCCACTCTATGAATTTTTAATTACTGTCCCTCTTCAAAACGTATAAGAGTACCTGCGTCAAGATATAACTTTCTATCGTCCTTTTTAACACAAATAAAAAGTTAGGGAAACATCAGAATAAAATTACAGGTCGCTTTATCGAACCTTTCACGCATATTTCTAGATTGAAAGCAAAAAAAAAAAGAAAAAAAAAAAAATTTAAATTCACATCTTTTTTGGAAATAAAATCATTAAACCGTTAAGTCGTTGTTTCCTCTGATTGAAGTACAATTCGCAGATGTTTCGATACGAATATCTATGGACGATCCAATTTGCATTATGTAGTTCTTATAAATGAAATGAAACGACTTTAATCTTCAACAGAAATTGACTCAAAAAATAATTTGAAACTTTATGTCACGATATAAACTTGACTTACTGTTTATAAGAATCTTTTATTTAAAAAGAACAAAAAGTGGTTTCAATTATGCCCCACACTACACATGTATATACATGTATATTAAGATTATGTCGATGTGTGCAACACACAGTAAGACTCGAAGTAGAACCCCCTACTCTTCCACACTAATCGATACAAAGTCAGTTTTCGAATTGATTGAAGCAAATTTGCAGCTCCATCCCTCTGACCTCTGCCCATATAATTTTGCGTTCAATCTACAAGTCGGAGTTTTCGAGTTTCGATAAAACGTAGTACAAGGACTTGTTTTTGTGCTTTAAAGACGAGCTCGAATCGAGCGAATCGAACTATTGTTGCGATCACTCTCAATATAGCGGTGATTGAAGCGGTGAAGGTTTTATTGAACTCCTTCTTATAAATAACAAGCCTCTGTATGGCGACAAAGAGAAATTTCAACATATTGTAATCGAGTCCGTCCAAAATAGTAATCAGACTATGCTATGGGGTTTGCTTTGCATTGCTTGGATGCTTTGCAATTTTTAAAATTTTTCGTCAACAATCGCTCAGTATTAATATTTTGGAACGACTAGAGCAATTTCTTTAGCATTCTCTCGTAAAAAGTATTGTAGGAAAGATAAGCTTTCATATAACAAAACAAGGCTTGATTTTGCAGCCAGGAGATTGTGTGGAGATTAATTCAATCTTTGACAAGAAAATCAAGTTTGTTAAGCAAAGACTAGGTTCGTGTAGGTTCATGTTTAAACGAACAGACTTCTAATGCGTTTTTCTAAACGTTGCAAACGAAACAAAAGATTTAATATCTTTTCATAATTATCTAAAGTAATTTTCTTCTCGTTTTTTTTTTTTTTTTGGCATTGTAAAGAAAATCAATTGAAATTTTGTTTTTAAAGCAACTCAACTGTCAATGGCAACTAGTCGTGACCTTTTTTTCACAAAGCATATACTTGCACATATAATTCGTACTTATATAACTGGACGACGTTCGCATTTAATTCGTTTTTTACTGTTTTCTGCCGTATTCCGTCCGACTATTGAAAGTCTATCTGCGTGTAGTAGAAAGCAATCATATTGAACGCAGTCATTGAAAATTCTACAATTTATTCCATGATCTCTAGTCGTGTTTTTTTTTTACGTTTTTAAAACCTACCATCAAAAAGTGAAAACATGTTATATTTTTTATTGCACTTGTAACAGTTGAGAATATTGTTCCGCAAAAGGACAACGGAAGTTAGCGAAAGATTTTTACATTTTTCTTTTTTATCGTATTACCACGCGGAGGCTAGTGACGAGAAAAGCAGCAGATGGACGAGAGTGCATTCACGCACACTAATACGGCACCTGTGACTGTATTTGATTGTAATGCTTAGTCTTAAATATCAAATTACTTTTACGGCATTATTTATAAACCGATTCATTTCCTAGTCTTTTAAAACGCATTAAACAGCCGCCACATAATGCAAAATCCCAAGTGATGCGTATTAAAAAATTCGTTTTCAGCCACATATAACTTTTTTTTTTTTTTGTTTCTTTTTCTTTCATATTTACGCTTTTCTCTCTTCTCCTCTTCCCTCTTGTTTAGATAAACAGTGTATTCATTATTTTGTAAAACAAATTTTATTTCTTTCAACTTTAATACAATTTATTACGAGTTGAATTTTTATCGATTTGAAAATAAAAATAATTCACATTTTCTGTAAAACAAAATTGAATAAAAAAACAATAAATAAATAAAAACTTTTCTTGTACGATGAAACTGATGAAACTTAAAAAATTAATTCATTCTATTGGTTTTTGTCCGAAATATAAGAAACTTGTGAATAAAATTTGAGGTTATGTGGACTTTGTCATCCCATTTCATTTAAGAGAATGATATAAGAATTATTTAACTGAAATTTGGAAGTACATTGACATACAAATTCGAAGTCTGACATACGTTACTGGTTGGTCCAGAAATCGACTTCGAATATATTATAGTGCGCTGATGACAAAGTTTATACTTATGTTTTGATTCACTGGCCTAAAGGGTGAGCCCATTCTTTCCGCATACTCGTAGCTATCTTTCTAAATAGGTTTTTTTTTTTTTATTTATTTATGCATTCCTTTCCAATCACGGGAGAAATCGTATGCTTGCTGAAGGCATGTAAACCAAGCTAACCAGTTAACTGCATATGTTTGCCGAATGTCCTCATAAAATTTGATCGTTATGAATGTGTGTTTACTATAATAATCTGTGTTCAAAAAACATTTTTGCCGTCTTGGCAAGTCTATTCATTACAGCAGAGGTTTCCAACCTTTTTGTACCGCCGCCCCCCCCCTTTTAAAAAAAAAATTAATGCGCCCCCCTTTAAAAAACAAATTGTTGCGTCCCGTTAATTTATCTAAAAATCAAATTTCATAAATACTCAACTAATAATATAATTTATTTAATGGGCTACAAAATATATATAATATATAATTAATACGCGAAAGCGAGATATTTCGATTGGATTACGTATACTGCAGAATCATTTTTTTGACACCTATTTGACTTTTTTGGTTTGTATTTGAAAATGATATTTTGGAAACTGCTACATGCCCCCCTTGCAACAGTAACGCGCCCCCTAGTGGGGCTTGCCCCACAAGTTGGAAACCGCTGCATTACAGTCTAATTTCATATTACACCCACTCTGTGTTTGACGAGTGAGCGAATATATCGCTAAAGAGGTCGACACAGTTATCTGGTCAAATTTCATATATATATATAGCGAGACTTTGGCTACTAAGGCTAGGATAGGATATTAAATCGATCTTGGTGACTGTAGCATTTTTATTTTATTTTTATATTTCCCGCAAAAAGGCTATTAAATGTGCTGAAGAAGTGTAGCACAAAGACGTATAAATTGAAGAACCGGCATTCTTTGCATGTTGTTGAATGTAGAGCAAAGACTGGACTTATCCATTTTGTGTACACGTGTTTCGTTAAACCATAATCAAACCCCGAGCACAGTGTGTAAAAATCTATACTTGTGTATGCCTCTGTTGTGCGGTCTCCTTCCTATAGGGGTTATGTAGATTCAATTGAATCTGTTCAGAAGCAATTCTTGCTGTTTGCCCTAAGAAATTTGGGTTGGAATACGATTGCCTCTCTTCGTGCTCTGAAAATAGGTTGCTGCCTTCCTATCCTTACCATCAATTGAGAAACGTAGATTTATTCTTGACGTTTCCTTCTCAATCAAAGTAATAAATGGTACTATAGACTCCCCCGCTTTACTTGGTGAGGTTAGCTTTAATGTCCCCAACCGCTTCTCTAGGCACTTTATCTTTATTAAGCTTAGGCAATGTGAATACAATTACGAGCTGTTTGGCCCGTTCAGAGTTGTTTGCAAGAGGCTTTAACGATGTCTATCACTTATTCTCTTTCTCAGACTTTTTAAAGTCTATTAAAGCAACTTTCCTTAATACGCGCGGTTTACCTATGTCGTACTTACACTAAATTTCATTCTTAAATTCTCATTTTTTTTTTAAATTCGAAAACTAAATGGTGTTGTTAACGTTGTCGGTTGCCAAGTTTATGCATGTTTGCAATGGTTTAGGGGTTCACTTGCAACCTTGATCCGTTCTTGTTGTATGTGTGCTTCTGTGCTAGTTGTGTACATGCTTTTTTTTTTTCTTTCTTATTTATTTATAAATGAATTATTATCGTAAATTATTTTGATTTTATTAATTTTTTTTCACATCTTCCTATATATTGTATACTAGTTTTTAAAATAATTATCATAAGATTTACTCTTAAGATGTACTTGAATTCAACTGTTGTCAATTTTGTTTAGTTGAATTTGCAAGTACAAGTAAGTAAAATAAAATAAATAATTAGAAAATAAATAGCAAAAGCTAAAGCAAAGATCGGAAAAAAAACTATCCGTTCAGCGTTCAGCAGAGAGCGAAGGTTGCGAAAAAAAAAAGAAAACCGTCTAGAAACTAGGAAATATTATCTATTTTTCTATTATTATATAATTTCTATTATCTATTATTATATATATGTAGCGATATCATCCGAAAATTCTTTCTGTTTTATCGATTTGAAATTTCTCATTCATCTCATCGTCCAATATTGAAGTTTCATTGTTTATGAAGTTTTAGAGAAAACTTCTTAATGCAATTTTTAATATTTTCTATTTTCCCTTTTGCAATATTGCATAACTCTTATTATGATGCAGTGCAACTGTCGTTTATCATCTATGAATAATAGCATGAATTGAAAACATTTGCCGCTAATCGAAGCATTCAACCAAGAAAATACAAGAAAACATGATATTTAAGGAAAGCAAACAAAGCAACAAAGGTGACCAGGTGATGCATAAAAGAAAAGGATGTGAGGATAAACTGAAACGCGTGTACTAATTACCCTTTAAAGGCCTCAACACATTCGTGACGGGGCGTTGCTGGCTGTGCTTACTCTGGGTACGTGGCCGTTTTTCGTCAATTGCTACAATCACACATAGGTTTAGAAAAATTGCTATAACTTTTTATGTAATTAATATTTTTGTATTAAATTTTAAAGAAGGGAGCATAGGACTTGTTTTTATACACAAAAATGACATTTTTAAAGAATTGTTAAACTTATAACTTAAATGACAATATAAAGCGTCGTCCGTCGCGAATGTGTTAATATAGCTTCCTTGTAGAGATAGCTTCAATATAGACAAATGTCAGTCAAGAGTTGGGTTTGAAACCTTAGCCTATCTAAACTAGAAAACCTAAAATGTTTTTGTAAGCACAGCGTGAATTTATATCGAAGTACTTTTAAAGTAATATAAGAAAAACATGAATAAGGCGAATAGTGCGCAAAGGTCGCAAAAGTAGTCTATTCACAAATTTAGTAACCGCCAAATCAGAAAATATCGTCCATCTTCATCTATATCAAGCGTGTAAAAGTACTCAGTTTCAAAGAAGCCACAAAAATTCAAATTTTTCTTTCAAGAGCTGTTTTTTAATTTCGATCGCAATTTTCCAGTCAAACTTTCTCAATTTTCTCCGAATCAGTAAACTCGCGTATGATGTGGCATTACGATTATGGAAAACAACGTCTTTTTCATTCGTCTAGAACTTTATCTGAACTGCGTACTTGAATCGCTTTACCCCTGGTTAGAACAGAATGGAATCATTCGACTGGACGGATAAGCGTACGTTATGATGTGCGATTTAATCTGAAATTTCTCCGTCGGTAATCATATTGTATCTCGGAGTCTCGGAGTCGGAGTTTCTCCAGATCGTGCAACGATTGGTTTGGAAACATTTAACTTTGTTTCATAATACGATGAAAGTCTATTTCGAACTAAACCTCAGTTCATTTACTCCAACATCCAATATTTAATTCAATATTTAATTCGAATGTGGCAGAAATGACTCCACCCCTGTTCGTAAATTGAATTAATCCATATTTTATTCGAATTATTTTTGAATGAGAAATTCTCGAATATATTAATTTACACTCATTGCGAATATACGGCCACCTTAAAAATCTCGCCGTCTTCAAGTGCAAAATTCTCTTATTATTATTTCCATTTATCTACAACAGATGTACTTGCTAAAGCAATCATTTGCCTTTCGATCCATATACTATGCGCTTTAACTTTACAATGCTTTTCAAAATATGTCATAAAAAATGATGCAGCGTGAAAAATATGCGGATAAAGAAAATAAGAAAAGATGAACAACATTTTTCATATATCTTCGTTATATCCTAAATGAAAATACAAATAAAATGAATTTATTTTGAACATACATCGCCACGAATCGGTCGAAACTGTAAGGGCTGTGAGTAAAATAAATCAAAACGAGAAACTTTGTTTTAAAATTTATTCTAAAAAGAATTTCTGTGAGAAAGATTTCGATACGCTTCTTACTTCGCTTCATGTCCATCCATTAATTGATGTTTCCGGAATAGCAGGAATTAAAACCAAACTTCTTTATGTGTTTCGGGCAATAATAAACAATTATTAAGCACCACATGCTCCGAGATGTGATTTTGTGAAAACAAACTTTCTATTCGTTCGAAGAAGATCATCAGGATCCGTAAGTCTAGTTAAAAATATTACACTTATGAAATTTGTCCTTAAAGTGAATTAAGAGCAGCTTGGAGCAGCTATGTTCAGTCATTTTATTTTAGCCTATTAAACGAAGTGGTATTGAGGAAGCAACGATGCTGTTTCTTCTTCTTTTTCTCTTCTCGCATTTGTAGACATTTGTAGCAGCGTCTTCTTGGTTTATTACACTGTACCCCCCCCCAACATATTCTATAGAATCTTATATTGCAACCAACAACGATTCGTCAGTCAATAGAATCATTGCTTTGAGAGCTATGGGGTGGCGCCATTCTGTTAAAAACAAATCCGTAGCTCTAGTCCACACCGAAAGCATCCGTTTCAGTCAAAAAAAAAAAAAAAAAGAAAACAATCGATATGGTAACGCATTTCCTACAATGTAACTATCGAGCCAAGCAAATACAGTTGTGTTCAAAAAATTACTTCAATTTAATTTTGCCTTTTTATGTAAATCTATTTTTTATTCCAAAGCTATTTCGTCGTCTTCGAAGTAATCCGCAAACTCAAATAATTTTCGTTACTAACAATTTGGTCCAGCGAAAGGAATTCATAGTGCACAAGATCTCGAAAAAAGCTGTTAGCTTCACCTAGCACGATATTCGACTAAATGATTAGTTGTTTCCGGATCGTATGCGATCCAAGATCCGTAATAATGCTTTTCACAACGTGGAAATCATTGTTTCATAGACATAGTAAAAATCGGAAAAAATATTTCTTATGTCATATTATGAATTGATCCCAAAAATCACGATCATAATTAAAACGGTTTTCGCCCACTTTTTCTTGTCTACCTCGCACTTCAGAATAATTTTTTTTCAAAAATTCATTATCGTAACTTTCGCAATTGTTCTCTTATTAAATGCGACCGCAATGACAGTCAGATATACACAACAGTTTAACAATCGCCCGGTTGGAATACTCCCCGAAATCCCACATCACTTTACTGCACCACTTCATTATTAACCACGTCACATATATGATACCATATCTAATATATGTTCCTAGTAGGGTTGTACTCCTTTCCTGGTAGTTGTCATATCACAACACACCATGCAATACGCGAATATATTATATGAGCTAACGCATTAAATTATAAGCTTACAAGACAACTTTAGTAGCCTTCTGTCCTACTGTTGACAATCGTTATATCATACCATCTCACTACACTACCCTACATTACTCTAGTGAAACATCGTATATATCGCGGAGCATATGTTCAAAAATAAGTTGTGAGGAATTTTCAACAGTATTTTGTTCGGTTCATGGCCTTAAATGAAGCATACCGTAGCACTACCATGCCATCCCACATCCCACATCATCATCATCATCACACTATCATAATAAAATAGAATGAATAGATAATTCAGCTCTAGACATCCATTTTGTAGAACATGTGCTGTAAAATCGTTTTTTAACATTTTTTACGGTACTGATTACATTTACTAATAATTCATAAGAAAAACTAATTGGTGGAGGATAACAGAACGTTGCGTCTCAACACTGGATATAATTTCAAAAATAAACAAAAATTTTTTTAAACAAATTTGTAGACTTAAATCTGTCCTCTGCTTTTTTCTTTCTTTCTATGTCGCTTGTTGTCGTGTCGACTATTAAAGGAATCATAAAGGAATTTAAAATCATTACTTCCAAGCCTCAGTTAATGGCTAGTGATCCAGTGACCCACAGCTGAAACCAGGAAATTTTAAAGTCTGACACAAATTGACATAAAACTTTCACTGTTTTCATCGAAATCCGTTGCATTTTGTCGTTACTAAAATTTAAAGTGCTCGGAGTAAATACGACATCATCCTCTATATATATGAAATTAAACATTTTCCTTGAATTGTTGTTTCGAAAACAAACAAATATTTTTGGTAATTACAACTGAGATCGTTAGTGAGAACGTTTTAAAGAAAACCGTAGGAGGAAATTCATTAAGATTTTATGAACAGGAAACAAGTTATTAGAGTTTGTTTTTACTGTACTGTAATGAAAATAATTCCTCCGTTCATATAAGCAAAAGGAAAAAATTGAAAAAAAACTTGAAATTTGTCCGCAATTGTTTTTCCTCATTATTTATATCTCCTCTGAAACTTTGACAAGTAATTATTCGTAAATGGCATGGAGAGACCACTAGTGGGCGCACTTACAACCTGAGGGTGATGAAGGCTTTTGTGAAAGCAATATGAAATTAAAAAGAATGCATGAACAATATCCGTCCGTCGCCCGTTCGCCCATTCAAGAGCTGAAGCATCTCTCTTTCTTGTTTTTGCCAGCGTAAGTGAACAAATATTGTATGTCAATGGATTGTCTTATATAAGGGGCATAAAAGGCATACTCTTATTTGCCAGTTTGCTTGTCATACGCACACACACACACACACACACACACACAGACACACAACTATATCTATATGATTTATTTTCTCGCATATTAATTTATATGCATAGCAACAGGCAGCCGCAGCAGAACCACCACCACCAATACATACACACACATGTTATCTTGCACATATAGATATATATGTCTGTCGATTCGCTCTTTCTGCGGGCTCTGCTATTTAAGTGCAACAGTTATTTAGTTTGTCCCACATTGTCATCATGTCAGTTAGGTAAACATTTGTTGAGTTCCTTATCCCGTCCGTTTTGATTTTTACACTCCATTGCATATCAGTCTCGAACGCAACGAATATGTTGAGGAAATTTTGCGTAATGAATTTCATCTAACATTCCCCTGATTTCCGCAAGCAACCCTTATATTATAATATCATGGCTTAGAAGCGCACATATTTTTATGTCATATCACGTAGAGAAGTCAATCTCTATACTTTAGAATTCATTGTTTAATCATTTGGATTGTCTGACTAATATAATAGAAGTAATTAACGTGCTTACGTGTTCGAAGCTTTGTCCGAATTTATGCTAACAAGTATTTAATAAAAATATTGAATCTTAACTTTACAATTTTTTTCCCTATCTATTAGATGCTCGCAGGCATTTTAATCATTTGTTTAGTTGAAAAAGTATTTATTAAAAATATTTTCCATCATTTTCTACAATTTTTCCCCATCTTTCTAGGAATGTGACGATACTGTGTCGAAATAAAGATATTGGTGTGCGACAGCGATCCAACAAATGATCCATTTTCGCGCTTCTTCAGCATTTCGAAATCGCGTGTCAGCCAAGCCATAGTGCATCGATCTGAATAAATCGTAATCAGAAGGTGCGAAGCTTTCTGCGACTCAGCTTGTGTCTCTTCAGTCGAATCAAAACGTTGTCTCCAGACATGGGGTAAATCAGGTGACTACGGTTCTTGTAGAACAGCCTGGGTTGAATTTTTAACGAAATGTCCTTGAATGCAGAAATTAAGTGTTTTTTATATCAACCGGCATTCGACGCGATGCAGGCTCACAATATATTTTTAAATGTTGTTGATTGATCCATTTGAAAAATGTGGAGGTTGATGGTCGTTCAGGACGCTCTTTGTCTTCAACCCGTTCTCGGTTGTTTACATCATTCGCAAACATTTCTTTCTGACAAAGACGGCTCACCAAAGGCTCCCTGCAACTAAATCTAAACCTTTTCGCCCTAAAAATTTCCATACGCAAGTCGTATTTAAGGCACCTTCTTTGCTCAACAATATCACACTTTGTAAAAATCGGAAAAATTGTAGTTTGCATCGTACAAAACCAAGCGCAGTCGAAACATTAGTATTGTGTCTGGGAATGGAAATTTCAGCTCAGTTTATATCATAGACTTGGCTAAGGATTTATTGCGTTAAATTAAACTGTATTAAGAAGTAACGTTTTCCGACTCGAAATGGACCACAGATGACTCGATAAATATTGAATATATTTCTGGAAAAGTTGTTCTTATCCATCATCAAATTAATTGATGTAAGTGAACTTTAGCGCTTTCGATAGTGAATATCTTCCAACTTGACCAAATATATATAAAATAAAAGGAATCTTTTTCTTTTAAAATAGTAGAATAATAATTGAACATTTATTAAGCGCCGCAGACATTTCAAATATACAAAAATATATACAAAATATACAAATGTGTGTGGTATTGGGTAAATAGCAACATATTACTGTTTCTGGTGAAAAATATTCCGAACGATATAAACCACCTCGGAATAATCATTTGACTTATAAATCTACTAAGCTACGTTTAGCGAAGATAAGTACACTTCTCAAGGCCGTTTCGATGAAAGACACCCTTTTAGGTGAGAGCAAGATATCTCTTCGTTTTTATTGTAAGCATTTTATAAGGAAAGTAGATGAAGAATGATAAGCTCTTTAATAAAAAAAAGTAACCTTAACAAAAAAAAGAAAAGAAAAAGCATTTACTTGCAAACAAAGTTTAAAGCACTGCAGTGGGCGAACTGCGAAACCGGGTTTAGCGTTCAGCCTAATCCAATTCTAATCTCTTAAGCTTTGAGCTTTAAATCTACAAAAAATTCAAGTAATTTGAAAATATATAAATGAGTTCATGTGATTTCTTTCAAGTTATTTAACATTTTTGCTAAGAACACACAAAACTTCGCCGTGAATTTTATAAAGATTTTAGAAATTTTTTGAAAATTTTCTACACATATACCACCTTATGGCAAATTTTGTGTACACCTTTGTCACATTTTGGAAATTTAATATTCAACGAAACGTTATTCAACCCGTTACTATGTTCAACATTCCGTAGATTAATGTAAAGGACTTGTCTTTGTGTATATAAAACGCGAAAATTACATTTCATTGCAACGAAATTTCATTTACAAATGCATTATGAAAAATGAAATAAATATTCTTTTTATACCCTACACTACTTGCGGTTGGTGCGCATGTATTTACTATAACACCCAGAAGGGTAAGACAGACCCATCTTTTATTATACCTAGTCTGTCTGTCCCTGTTTTCGATATTGTGGCAAAATTTGGTACACTGATGTGGGCTTTGGCCCAAGGATGCACGCTATTGAAAACGGGTTGGATCGGTGCACTTTTGCGACCACTTCCCGTATAATGCCTTATTTTCAAAAATCGTTATAGGGGAAAAAAAATTGCAATTGTCAAAATTTCTTGACAAAAATCGGTGAGTAATAGTATTTCGGCGCTTAAAACTGATGTGAAAACTTTAGATCGGGTAGAGCAATTTTTTAGATTCCAGGATTTATAGGAGTTATTGGGAAAAGCAAGCCCTTATATGGGGGAGAAAGTTTAATATCTAGTTCTTTTACGACAGAAAGTGAAAAATACTACAATTTTTGGGAAGTAATTTCAATTTCCTATATATTAGGTTGGGGAA
>KK502887.1:97809-123531 GCA_000688735.1 Glossina austeni | reverse complement strand
ATATATATATATATATATATATATATTTATACATATGTATACACATATCATTAACGTATACATATAATTAACACAAATACAAAGTAATGGTTCGTATTTTTTTTGTACCAATCACCGAAAGATAACGGGTATATTAATTTTGTTAACACGTTTGCAACGTATCATAGACCCCACAGAATCCCACTGAATCGGTTTAAGCATGTCCCTCTGTCCATCTCTCCGCCTGTGTAATGTCTATGGTAAATATTCTTCTGGCCGCTCTCACCTCTCTAAAGCTCTCACCTTCAAACTTGGCAGAAATGTTAGAAGAAGAAATACTCACTTACAGCGCTACATCATTCCTTTTTTCAAAAGGAATGAAAAAATGATTTTTTGCACGCAAATAGACGTATCAACATTTGCATGTACATTCTAGGAACGATGCTGTTTTACCTGTACAAAAATGGGGAAAAGTTGGCCAGTTGGCTAAAATGGCCCAAGCAGATCAAAGAAGAGGCCTGTAACGCCCATAAACAAAACTGAGAATAGCTTTGCTTGCCGTGTCTTTTGGGCATTGCTCATTAACTATTTTAAAATATCAAAAATCAGACACGCCCCATCCCCCTCCCCCCAATACCATTTATATTGCTGCCTTTTTCAATTAATTATAGGATGACGGTGGTGGGTACAAAAGGTTCGATCGCAATTCAATACCAATTTCTTACTTTGGTTTTCTTTGCTTTTGTATGCTAATAGATTACTTTATTTACTTTTTTTTTATATACTTAATTAGATAAGAAACACTTCTGTATACAATTTAGATAAATAAGTTATAATTTCTAAGCAAGTTAAAGTTTGGATATAAAAACAAAAAAAAAGGCAGCGTGCGGTTAAAGTCATTAAATATGAATTTACCGATAGACAAACAGATATCGATTGACAGGCGAATGTATTCACAACAATAACAAGTGGCGAGAAACAAGTGCAATTGCGGTTCCTTTCATAAGCATATTCAAACCACGCGCACACAATTACGTTTATATATCTGTGCCTTATACCTACAATTCAAAAGTATATCGGACCACATAATTAGAGAAAAAATTGTATCAAATAAATCATAGAATTTGTTTTAAATGAATTCTTCCCCACTCATTTCAATTGAATTCTAAAAATACCAAAAATACGTTCCAACTCGAATGAAGCTAACCATTAATCGTTAAATACCCTACACTGTCATATTCGTCATAAGATACTAAAAGTTACACTTTTTCATTATAAAATAGTTTGAATTTCAGGAGAACAATTTTATGGCAAAGGATCCAAAAAAATAGTTTAGTGTGTTTTTTTTTTAGTTTTAGCACAACATGTTTGTATAATAATAACAACTCGGTTTGAGTTTAGCGCTTATTTGCCGATAAATATTTTGATAGGATTTTGAAGTTTTCCTGCCATGTTAACAACATTCGAATTTCCATAAAACATTCTTCATCATTAAAGCTGTTTGAAATAATTGAAATTCCTATCGAACTTCGGATTTGCATAAATAAACATAAACATGCAAATGTGCATAAACATGTTTGCGAATGTGTGCTTATTAATGCTGTTACCGCCCATAAATAATATTCAAAGAGTTCGTAATTGAAACCACAGTAAATAACTTTCCGATAAACGGCAAATCATTCTGCCTGCATGTGATTATACGCATCAAAATTTTTGCGCATATTTATTTACATATACTTGGGAGAAATTGTCAGAGAGAAAATATTGAAATAAATTTCTTACACTTACTTCTATGCACAGCTCACGTGTAAAGGCTTTTTCAAAATTTTCCCAATTTACGTCGCAATCATAAAAACTAGACACTTAAGCATATAAAATAATAGCTTTTAGTTCATACAATTGCCTGGTCAATGCCATTGCCGGCCA
Organism: Glossina austeni; assembly: GCA_000688735.1. NCBI lineage: Eukaryota > Metazoa > Arthropoda > Insecta > Diptera > Glossinidae > Glossina > Glossina austeni. The sequence goes on along the minus strand of KK502887.1, from coordinate 121,626 downwards.
GTATGCTACTCTTGTTGCAAGCATGGAATGTTTCTATAAAATTCTTCGCTTTACCTTATAAAAAGATTTCTCAGTTGAATAAACTAATAAATCGCGTTCGTCGTCGGCAGTAAATTGACATTCAAGTGCAATCGATGATCAAATCCTAGCTTCATGAAAAGATGGGCTAAGGATCTTCGCAATCCTTACGTCACACAAAAAGCTTAAATAAATTTCGAGTTAGTCCTACTATCGGGTGCGTCTCAGTCGTTTGGTTATGTGCCGTTTGTGAAATATGCTCAGATTCTATTTCTCTTAATCACCCTTCGTGAGCTGGGATGAGGAGGACACAGAACACTTCCTTCTTATGAGAACAGCCTTGTGGCTAAGCTTATTAACGGCATAGTAGACTCATCACTCGTACTGCATGAACTTGGCTGTATTGTCCCATGTAGAATTTCTAGGCACTACATTTCCTTAACCCTACCACGATATAGGGCTAACTATGAACTAGAGCCTCCTACATAAGTCCTCTATAAAACATTTAATGAAAATTATCACTTATTCAGTCTTTCGAACGACGGTGAATATTGTGAAGTATATATTAGTCATCCGACAAGATTATTGACAGTTGCTAAGCATTGTTGTCGCTGGGTTGGTGTGTATTTTGCCATTATAAGCCAGGCTTCTAGCATTTTAAGGCGTAGATTACGTCACTCCCAGCCTTGTCACGCTACATATTTTTCTTATGGATCATAATGGCACGTATCCCCAAGACAAATAAAGAAGAATATTTATTTAGTTTGGTATATTGTCCGGTCTTCCCGTTCCAACTTAAGCAAATGATAGCTAAAAAGGTTTGGTGAAAGGCAATGCTCCCCTTATTGCTTATTATTATGCTCATACATTGCAAGACTCCTTATAGTATACAGATTCCGCATTCTCGCAATTCCTAATCATCGTTATCTCCATATATTAATTTATTTTTCGGAACTCACATAAACAGATAGAACGTAGCACATTAGCGTTCTTGAATCAATTCAGTAGATGGCGTTTTTAAATTCGTTCGTAAATCGTTCGCAAATTTACTTACGATGAAGAAAAAATTAAGGGAACTCCATGTAGTTGTTCAGATTTCGAAGCACAGAAGACGAAAAGACCTACAAGTTTTATTATTTTGACATTTGAAATAGCATAAGATATTTAAAAAAAAAAAAAAAATGACAAAACAGACTTTTAGGCAAAAATACGCACTTTGTCGAATAAGATCCAAATTGTTCTCATATGAACGCAAAAATCCTAAACGCACGATCCTTAGTAATGTATATTCAATTTTTGAGAGGATACGGAATTTATGGAATATCTGCATCCCTATAAACATTTCTTTGAGAATTCTACAAACAAGCATCTGTGAAGCAACTTCCCTTAAGACATCGTCCAAACCGATGAATAACGAATCATTGGGGAATTATTCAAGAATTATGATTAAAATATATACAATCGCTTGAAAATATTATGAAATAATTGTTTTATAAATACCTATATGAATACACTTATGAATAGCGCAATAATTGAAACTTTTATACAAGGTGGACACGATGCCATCTTGTTAACCTTGAGCTACTGATGTTGTAGTTAACATCGATTTTAATAGTAAGATAAATTTGCTTGCGAAAGAACGCGAAAGATTCTAAATTTAAAGAATTTGAAAATTTTCAAACTTTCGTTATTCATATTTATGTTGAAGCTTAAATAAAAGAAGGAAAGTTACAATAACAACTGAACTGCTGCTTAAGCTGCGCACATATATTTTTGTATAATAAAAGTTTAGCATTCATTTTACTTCACAGCAAGAAATTGTACTTGTTATTAAAAACAACAATAATAAAAATGATAATTATAATGGCATTAATGGATTTCTTGATGGCCGTAACATAGTCGCCTGCCACGCAATTCCCTCATAATTTTGAAATTTGTTAAACATTTCTGTACGATATAAATAAGAAACCAGAAAAATATTCTAATTACGTCATTATTCCATAAAATATTTATTTTACACAGCGCGAATGCAGAACAATACAAATTAAGCCCGAAAGACTTCTAAGACAAATGATTCAACTGAACTTGCTAAACCTGTATTAAACATATCAGTGTTAACCATTGATCAGCTGTAAAAATAAAACAAGAAATATTATACACACTAGTACAAGTACTTGTACATACGGTAAATGGATTTCTAATTAATTGTTTTCAAAAACACCTAAACTCTCTTCTATGTAAAAGAAATAAAAAAATTAATTATGAAACCAACGGTAGTTATTTTCTTCTGTACAAATCAAAAATTGAAACAGTTTTTCTTATGTTAATTAGGAAAAAGGCTTTATGAAGTTTTCAATCATCACCCACTTCGACTAGACTTGCCAAGGAAAATATAAGGAAACAGAAGAAAAAAAAGTGGTTTACTAATCTTAAACTGGTTAAGAGCTTATTTCAAGTTCATGTTTAGCTGCAGTGCATAGAATTTTATAAATATTGGAATTTATTAACTTATCTGAAATGTTACAATATATATAATAAATATAGTTTGTGTTAATATAAGTTGTAGTATAAGTGATCGCATAGAAAACTAGAACACAGTAAGTGGTTTTAAGGGAAAAATAGCAACAAATGTTTGTAAAAAGAATTTTTTAATAATTGTGCATAAATATTAAGAAATATTACACGCTACTCTTAACGCATACATATAAATATTTATATGCATATATATATATATATGTACATTCGATAAGTATTTCCACAGTGATAGCTCACATCGTCTAAATTTATTTCAATGCACGCAGCGATGACTCCTATGGTTTACCATGCCTGTAAATTTGCAAATGAATCAGAGTAGAAATAAGATTCGGCGCATCCTTAATCTAATCAATCGTTTTTAAGATCTGCTCTGACGAGCTAGTACCGATCATCTTGACTTCGTCATTTACTTACATCAAGTAAAACCTTACTACGGTGGCTGCATTAAGTCTAAAGAGCCTTAAACACTTTACAACCCACTACCAACCGACCCCATATACTATTTAACTCAATAACACATACCAATGCATTTGTCTGTATTAATATTGTATTCCATTGTAAACTAATTCTAAATAATTCTACATTCTACATAAAGTGATCTGACGGCAACCTTGGTTCCTATAAATTGCTTAACACTGTATTGCAAAAATCATAGTTAAATCGATCTCCGAGTGCACGACAGAACATTGAAGTGAAGCGGAGAAAATCGAAAAATTTTTGTGAGTTATACACTTCAAGAAAACATATTTAAAAAAAAAATTAGTTCAATGTGTTAGACAAAATGAGGACATCGTCGGTATGTTGTGATAAGCTGTTGCTGAATTTACAAAATTTTTGTATTATAATTTTAATTTTTTTTTTTGGTGTGTGTTTTCAATTTTATTTCAAGGTTTTATTATTAACCGTTGTAATCGCTCTGCACGGTTCCATTACTAAAGCAAGTTTTCTACCTTTAGTAAGTTTGCCGGGAGGCCATCATGATCCACACCACCATTACGTGGTCGTGCAACACCCAGGCGTATTAGTGTCCGTTGCTGGCCATGGTGCTAGTCCTGGTGCTGGCTCTGGCGGTGATGATGGGTCATATAATCCACCAGCAAGTGTTGATGATGGCTCTTATAAACCAAAAATTGGGTTAGAAGGAGAATATGTAGAAAAATTAGCTGACGTTCTGGCAGCAGCCGGGGTTTCTGTTGGGAGCGACGCAGGCGATGCCGGTGCTTATGGCGGTGGTAGTGTGGTTATAGATGCTGCGGGCGGTCTAGGCGGTCTAGGATCATATGGTGTTGCTGCTGGTGGCGCTGGGAAAGGCGAAAGTTCTGGTAGCACTTATGATTTTGGAGGTTGGACTGGAAATGATGGGTTTGGTGGGGTAGCTAATGCTGCTGCGGTTGATGGCAGTGCTTCCGGTGGCTTAGGAGGAGCTGCTGGAGTCGCTGCTAATGCTGGTGCGGCCAATGGTGGTGACGGCAATGGTAGCAATGGTGCAGGCAAAGGTACTGACGACAATGCTGGCGATGGTGCTGACGGCAATGCTGACGATGGTGCTAACAGCGGTGCTGGCAACGGTGCTAACAGCGGTGCTGGCAACGATGCTGGCAAAGGTGCTGGCAATGATGCTGTCAGCGGCGCTGCAAATGGTGCTGCCAGCGGCGCTGCAAATGGTGCTGCCAGCGGCGCTGCAAATGGTGCTGCCGATGGGGCCGCCGATGGTACTGGCAGCGGGGCTGCCAATGGTGCTGCCGATGGTGCTACCGATGGTGCTGGCAATGGCGCTGGCAAGGGTGCTAGCAGCAGTGAGGGAAGTTCGGGCGATGAGGCCGGCGTAGTTGATAGCAGCGGAACTGGTTTTAGTGGCGGTGCTGGTGTTGGTGGCGGATACCATAGCTCAGGTGGCTTTAATTTTTACAATAGCTTTAGCAGTGTTGATGTGGATAGCGGACTTGGAGGAGGAGCTGGAGTTTCTGCTAGCGCTGGTGGAGGCGCAGGTCAAGCAGGTAGCGCTGGAGGTTTGGGTGGATTAGGAGGTTCTGGAGGCCTCGGCGTAATAGCTGGAGGAGGTGGTGGTGGTGGTGGAGGCGCTGGTAGTGCTAGTGGAATTGGTGGGCTCGGAGGATTTGGGGGAGCTGGAAGTCTAGGTGGGGCTGGTGCAGGTGGTGGAGGCGGAGGTGGCGGAGCGGGTGGTGTTGGTTTTAGTGGTGCTTCCGGCGGTGCTGGCGCTGATGGTGGCGCAAGTCTTGCAAGTGCTGGTGGAGCTGGTGGCGGTGGAGGAGGCGGGGGCGGTGCTGCCGGTGGGGCCGGTGGTGCAGCTGTTTTTGCAGTTGCTAGTACTAATTATGGATCTGGTCCATGCGGGCCAGATGGGGCCAACGGTCTTGATGGACCTAATGGTGCCGATGGTTCCACAGGCGGTAAAGGAGGAAAAGGTGGTAAAGGTGGCTGTGTGGGGGCAGGAGGAAGTGGAGGGGCCGGAGGCGCAGGAGGCGCCGCTCCTCATCCTAGTATAGGCGGCGCGGTGTCAGCCAATGCCTTCGCCCAAGCTCACGATCACGCTCATGCTCACGCTCATGCCCACGCTTCATCTTGGCCCCAACCACCTTATCCCGTTGTAGTAAATGATCTTTTAAATTACGTTGTGTAAGTATATAGTACAAAAAAAGAGAGTTTACCCCTGTTTTAAAATATCTTGAAAATTTTAGGAAATCACGCTGGTAAATAGGAACAACTTAATCGGTGAAGCCGAAACTGACTGATGAGTATCATTGACTCGGCAGTGTGAGCCTTGATGGACTACATAATAAATGAAAAAAGTACTTAGAACAGCACTTTAAAAAATTGGAACTTTCAAACGAAGATGCATACATATATAAGCCTTTAATTTATAACCTCTAGTTTAAGTCTAGTCATAACATAACAAAAGACGATGTATTATAATAATCAACCATTTTGCATGCGAATACATAAATATTCAGAAGGAAAAATGTGTAAACTCTTAAATCAATGGAAACGTTTAAGCCACTGTACTACGTCGAACTCATTACGTAGCTTTCATTTCGTACCTTTCATCACGTACCTAGAAGAAGCGACCCATTTCGGATATGCTAAACTTAGGAACATCGTTTGAATTAGAGAATTTTTTAGTTTCTAATTATTACACAGGAAGGTAATTAATCTAGCAAAAAACCGAATTCCATGTACATTTTTTATACTTGAACTTTTATTATCAAGGGATTGTGGTATAGTCATTTCATCAAAACGTTTACAGCGTTCAGAAAGAAACTATATACGAATATATGTTCGATCAGCATCACAATCTCTGAATCGATTCTGATAAGTACCTCTACATATCCCGGCGAACACCATATATTGGTGTCATCTAGGCATGTTTGCCTTTCCTTCTACCTGTGTCTGCTGATGTGCGTATGGCAACATTCTTCCGTTCGCAAAAATCGAGTTGAGTTGAATATGAACGAAGGATGAGCAAAAAAATATTTCGACTTAAAAAATTTCGACTATTATCTAATTATGGTAACCAAATCAGACGTATGTCGCTGCGATTCTCAACATTAAAGATTTTTTTGGCAAATCCTAGTCAACCATCACACTTCTATCTATTCTTATGATTACACAAAAAGTGCAACTCGGAAAGTGTTTTTACAATCAGTTTATAGCCTATTCTCTTCAAAGCAGAAAATCTAAATGCGTATATGATCATAATAATCTAATAATTGGAGAATGTCGCCCAAGAGGTATTCTAAGTTATTTTGGTGGCTAAAAAGTAATTTTTCTCATCAAATTATTAAGTTAATCATAAGTAAAAGTAACACTTTTTCCCTACCTAATCTTACGGAAAGTTCAAGCTTTTGCTTTTGCTGCATATTATTCTGTTCGAAGGCTTTGCCCAATGACTCAATCCACTAACTTAATATGCTTTCAAAAACACACGTGCCGTAAAACATTCATAGAATTTGTTAGATCCTTTCGAACAATTCACTTTGAAACCGCAATAATGACAAAGTTGCCAAGAAACACTTTCCATTCGGAGCTCGTTTTATGCTTACGATAATTATTTATGTGTTTTTTCACGTTTCTATATAAAGCTTTCAAGCGTTCATATTAATGCAATGCTCTAAAATAGATAAACAAAAATTTAGTTTATATATAATTTACTTTCAAAGGCAATTCTACGCGAGCCTAAAAATAAACTTTGAATTTTTAATAGATTGTCGTTAACTTTGCGCTAAGCTTTCCAATTTTCAAAATAATCAAACAACCTCACTGAATAATAAACAAGCAAGAAAGTCATATTCGGCGGGGGCCGAACCGCCTGGTGTCCCCACTACTATGCTTTTCCAATTAATTCTACTCTCCAAGTTCTTTTATTTGATACTCATATCGCTGGTATTATTAAGAAGAAGAAGAAAATAATAGCGGTGTGTACCACACTCTTTTTAAAATTAACCTATTTTTAGGCAGAGAATATATCTTCAGTTGAGGAGAGCACAAAACAATTTTAAACATTTTGTCTTGTTTGCCTTATGGTTAAGCATAAAAAAGTGAAAAAAATAAAATTTAATTACTCATAACTTTATGAAGGCATGTTCGATTGGTTCCATTTTGCATGTAAGGAGTAGAGTGCTTAGTAAAGTAAATGTGGAAAACGTCCTCCTTCTAACTTTTATAATTTCCGAGTAACGAGCAAAAATCAAAAAAAAAAACCACATGAGTATACGCCCATCTTATAGTGTTGAGTATAAAAATTATATATCTTGACCGAATTTAATTTTCTTACTTGTTTTTCTTTTTACTTTCCATCCGTGTGCTAATAATAGCTTTTAATAATACCTTCAGTCAATCATTAATTGTACCAGTTGTTCACTTTATAAAGAATATGCGCCGATGTTGTTTCACATTTGACATTTTCATTGAAAAATGGATTTTGTATATTCTATGTTTTAAACGTGGGAGAATTTTGCAAAGCTTTGTAAATATTATGAGAATGAAATTCTCATGATTTCACATTTGATTTCCAAAGAAAACTAAAGATCGAAAGTAAGTAAAACGGATAAGAAAATTAAATTCGGTCGTGATCGAATCTTTTATACCCATCATCGTTATCCTAAAAAGACAAGGACAAAAAAAGTAAACGAACATAATTTTCATGCTCTATAATATGGAGTAGGCGCAGCCGATTTGCTATGAGAATGTTTACCGAAAATACTACAAAGTAGCGTAAATAGAAAGATGGACAGACGAACTGGCTGACACGTTTAGTTGCATTCCAAATATGAAACTGGCCAAGGATTTCTATACTTTATGGAGTTTTTGAAGGTCGCTTCAAGAAGAGAAGAAAAAAATGAAATTATAATACACCATAATATTGGGTAGGAGCGGTCAATTTTTTCCATTGTTGTACGCAAATGCTACAACATCTCCATGCGCCATGCTTTCAATTTTTTGTTCATTTATTTGCTATAGTTTATGAGTAATAAGCAAAAAACCAATTTTTCATTCCTTTTGAAAAACAAATCGTTCTCAGTTTACGTGGTGCCTCACCGTTCGGTGATGAGTACAAAAATCGTTACAATTGTTTCGAATCAACATTAAAAATCTATTATAATAGTTTAATATGTATAATGAGCATTATGTCTTAACTTCGTTCAATCCACGCTGTGCAATGCAAATTGTATTTTAAAAAAGTAGGTGCTTAAGGCCAGCTATAAATAATTTGTTGGAAAACCCGTTCAAGCTCTGGCGTAAGCAGTATTGCAACCGTAAGTATTCGCTTGGCAAGTGACAAAATAAATTTTGATTAGTAGAACATTTTTTTGTTTAACACGATATTAGATTTTTTTTAACGAATTTCATCATAAAATAGAACTGAAGAATGGACTCGTCAAAAACGGTTTCTTCAAATAGCCACAATAGAAATAGAAAACTTCTTCTTAATATGAGCATAAAGTAAAGGAATCCTATTCTTCACTTAATCGTGTTTGCAATAAGTTACTAACATTAACTTTGAAAAGATTTTTTCATTCGCATTCTTAACCAGAGACTAGATTATTTTCGGTTCGAAAATATTAGGTGATTAGGAAATTAATTTTGCTTTTTCCCTATAGTAGATTTAATTGCATTTTTTCACTACCAAATTCACATTTAAGGCGCACTGTCTTCACATGTCTGATAGTCGATATCGTAATGTTTGGGTGGGAAAAATCTTTTTTTTTTTTTGATTCTGCGGAAAAAGTTTTCGTTTGGTGTCTTATCAAATAAGGAAGGAAGGACATTTTCATGTTGCTTTCTTAAATCGAATTTGATGATAACTAAGAATATATATACTTTATGGGGTCTTTGAAGCTTCGCTCTGAGCCTTGCAACCGTATTGACAAAATGGATGTAATCCACATCCTCGGGTGATGGGTATAAAATCAATGTCGAAAATTTTTAATTACAAATAAAATCTATTCTGTCAGAGCTATTGCAGCTACAGCTCCTTGCGATACCATTTTTAATATCGATTCATTTCGTATTAAAAGCAAATATTAGTTGTTTTTTACTACCAGTTGGTACAAAATAGTATTGAACGCAATATCAAAAAGAAAAGAAAAAGATACTCACTTGTTAAAATAAGTAGTAATGAATCAAATAAATGAAAAGGCATTTAGTACTTAGTGCTGTAAAATGTTACTCTGGAATAATGAAAAAATAATATAAAAACCTTTTTAAATAAAAAACGAAACATTTAATGGCCAGTCAAACGATTCAAATAAATCGCTTTCCTTTTCTCTCTCAAAAGTTTAATGCGAGCTTAATGTGTTCTTCTTAATGCATATCAATTACGCTAACAGTTCAATAATTGCACACAAGCAGGTGGTTTTGTTCATATTTCCAACTAACTGACATAAGTCGTTCATGTCCTAACAATTTCATATTTGTGTAAATGAAAGTATTGAACATATTTTAGCTTAAACACGGCAAACTGTGTGTGTGTGTGTGTGTGTGTGTGTCTGTGCACTGCATTATTGCATTTAAGTAGTTATGTAAAAAAATAATTCCACAAAAAAGAGCATTTGCTGTGAGCTGAATCTCGGATATGCAGCGTAAAAAGTAGCTGCATTATATGATCGACGACCTGATAGAAGTAGGATTGACTGGAATGAAATCATTACATAGGTTTTCAGGTTTTTTCTTTTTTAAAATATAGGGGAACCGTCTTCATTTAATATCGTTCAAATATATAATATGGGCTTTTTAGCCTTTTTTAATTTTCTCTTTTTCTCGTTGTATTTATATAAATTATTTTTATATACATATATATTACATATACCATATATTTATATTATATATATTTATTTATTATATTTGTATTGTAAAGAATTTTGTTTTCTGGTATTTTGTATATTTTACATTTTTGTGGAGATTCCCTATGAATCTGCCCAAGTGTGGCGAAGCGTTGTTGATGATTCCCTAAGCTGCTCGGCTTCGGTGCGCCAAGAGTATCTGCCTCTTTATAAATACGAAACGAGTCGGCATGATGCAGTCCTTATATATTTTAGGCGGGCCTTGTAGGCCTTGTAAAAATTAGCGGATTAATACGCTTTGAATTGTTTTGCAACCATTGAAATTCTTTATTTCTGTTAGTGGTATTTATACTTAATTCTACAGGTATTTTAATGCTAACGTAATCAAAAATTACAATTATTTTAATTGGGGCGCCCGGCATCGTATTGCATTTCGTAATGTAATACTCAGTCAGTTGAAATGTGACATAATTTTTGTTTTTCTTTTTGCAAAAGAATTATGATGAATTTGCATAATTCTGTAACACTTCAAAGTGGATGCATATAACGATTTGCGATCACACTACAGTATTCATTTTTTTAGATCCATCACCAAACGAAAACGTTTGCAACGGCCAGAAGAAAGCGTACTTATCCTTGATCAACATCAAATTCTAAATCGATTTAAACGTGTCCGTTTGTCCATCCTACCGTTTGTGTAACATCTATTGTAATTATTCTCTCGGCAGTGAAAACGAAGCTAGCGACTTCAAATTCGACAGAAGTTCTTGCAAGCGGCTTGATATTAAAAATGGGCCAACTCGGTCAAAGGATACGCCCATAGTACGCATAAACTGGTCCACCTCTCTTTTTCGAAAGTAATAAAAAATTAATTTTTTGTTTGTTATTCATAAACTCTACAGCAGATAGATCTACAAAACATTTGAACATACATTCTATGGGCGATGCTGTAGAACCTGTAAAAAAAGGGGAATAATTCACTACGCCTACCAAATATTATAGTATATCAAAACATGATTTGTTCTCAATACCTTTACAACGCGCAGAGAAAAAGCTTCAAAAATCCGATTAAGTTTCAAATTCCGTCTTTCTGTCGTTTTGTGTAGTATCTGTGGTAAACATTTTCCCCTTCGCAAAAATGATATTTCGCCTACAAGTTTGCAAAAGACTAAATATAATTTTCTTAACCATTTATTTTTCAATTTTAAAATAAATTGTTTTTTGTTTTTTCAAACCGTACTAAATTAAATAGCCGTATAAAAAAAAAAACCTAATTTCTCTTTGGGAAGTGTTTTATAGCGGTGTGAAGAATTTAGCTACGAAAGACACGCATGACATCTCTTTTAACAGAGCCCTGTAAACGTCCTAACAGAGCTCTTTTAAACATTTAGAATTACGATATAATTGCATTTAGAAGACAACTATCTCCAGATTAGGAAACATAAAATATTTCTATGGACTTCGCAGGAGTCTATATGAAAATACCTTTCAAACAAGCTAAACAAATTCAAATTCTGTTTATTCGAACTATTTTATATATATTTAGAGAAAAATGGATATAGAAAAAAACTCATATTTGAGATTCCAGCGCGCCCAAAGTAAAAAACGTTATCGCAAAATTAACAAAACCTATATCTTAAAATCTTCCCAATAACTAGCAAAAAAATTGCCATAAACTAAAGTCGTCGTAAAGGTGACTGAACCTCTATCTTAAAGACTATAATAATTTTCGGAAAAATAACCGTAACCTCAATCTGCCGTAATCTACAAAAAAAAACACATAACCTTCAAATATTGTCACATATACTCATTAGTCGAATATGAAAAATATGAAAATTCCCTTCAAAATCGATTAAAGTTTCTCTAAAAATTTTGCAATTATATATAACCCGGCCGGAACTGATAGGAAAGATTTTGAATCGAGGTAGTATCTAAGACGTTAATAAGCTTTTTGCTTGACACTTTTTTATTATATTCATTTGATAATGACGTTAATTTATGCCGCACGAGCAATTTTTATAAACATATGACGACAATTTCCGAACTCTACCCATATTTTTCTTCTTTTTTTTTTTTGCTCGTGTTTAAAATAAAAATATGTTAACAATTCATGCGAGAATAGAAGGAAATGGAGAACAACTTATTATATGCGTTATTTACATATGTCTCTTTTTTTTTTTTTTAATGTTAAACAGGTGTTTCAAGCACATAAATCTCACATTCTACATAATAATTTAAGTAATAAAAATATCAATTCAAATAAATATTCAATTCAATGAAATCAATTTTCAATAAATTTAAAATGTAATAATAAAAAAAATATATTAATATATTAATATATCAAGTGTAACAATTAATCAAATGAGAAAATGATCGAAGCGAAATTCGATTGACATCAAATAGTTAACACTTTTGTGCATAAGTAATTATACGCGCACATTGTCTTACATATCTGGGTGTTACAACAACAAAATAAACATACATTTCATGAATGGCATATGTAAGCGCCACTATCCCATTGCATAGTAAAATATGGCTTAACCCAGATATATATGTACGTATATATATATATATATATTTATATATTTATATATATATAATATATAGTCAATGGACAATACCAACCAATAATAACAATAGAAATAAAAAATAAAAATAAAAATAAAAATAAAAATAAAAATAAAAATCTCAATAATATATTGCTGAAAACAATTATGATCTCTGCAGTGACCAATAACTTCAATTCAACTTACAAAGGGTGAGGAGCGCGGATAAAACAAATTTACAAGCAAGCAACCAAAAGCCATATGTTATAATCTCTGGACTCCAGCAACTCAGATCAACAAGTAAAAAACAAAAACAAGTAAGGAAATTACAACGACTAAGGCCGAATCTTTTACACCCGTAAACTTAATATTAAAAGAGAATATGTAACGGTTTTTGACACCAGCTTACGAGTAAAGAGCATTATTTCGCTTTCGAGAATCGAGATGTTCCCACTTTATGTTGGCTTGTGGTCGTACCCCTTGACTGATTGGGCGCGATTGCAATAGCGGCTTGTCTATACTGGAACTTGAAATGTTTCTGCCAAATTTGGAACCATTATCTTCATTTTTGCGATCTGGAGAAGGTTTGCCGCAGACGGACGTATGCCCGAAGATGCTTAAATCGATTTGAAAATTAATGCTTATTTAGAATATACGAAGTTTACGGATGCTTTACAGCGTCTTTCGAGTGTTATGGCAAAACGAATCCACCTCCGTCCCTCACTGCTAAGTGACAAAACAGCGACCACGTCCGGTGAATGACTGATTTATGAATTTAAAATAAATATCTATATAATATTCTATTAAGACTCGATCATAACGAATCGAAAATGCATTTTCGGGTCAGACATTGCAAGTAACAAAAACGGTTTTTTGGTGTTGGGAAAAAAGAAAGAAGAGAAAAAGGATTTGGATATTAGGACGAACGCCACGATGTCCCGCCATCGCTAATAAGAAAATTAAGATTTTTGTTTATTTTACAGACCTGAGTAAACTTAGGGGCCAGACGAATTGACGAAGCCACCTTCAATAGCTCCGCATATTTGCCTTTTAAATGAATTAATTAAGTACATAAGCAATGATTTTGAAAAATACAAAATTTTTCTTTTAAAATTCATTTACATAAATTGCATTACAATGAAAGACGCAAGTAGGGCTAGTAAATTAATGTACCTTATCCGACAATTGTCTGCTGTGGCTCCGTTCTCATCATAAAGAGTTGTACCGTGTACATAATGCATTGCGGTAAAAGTTGCCTTTGGTTGTGCTTTCTTTTTCGAACAGCTCGCAATTAAATCATCAGTTATTTGAATATGAAATGGAATGCAATGCATTATCGCTGATTCTAAATAAATATAATGGCCATTGCAGTCGAAATCACGTGGTGAAGTTACCGTTATCTTGCTACATTTAGTTAAATCACTATAACCATGCGAGATCATGAAATAGCCCTTATGGTCATCCAGTGCAAAAACTGTATAGCCGAGATCAGTTTTAACATAATTATCGCCATACCTCCGTTTAACACTCAGCGGATAAGTGTTGGTGCAGACCATTTTTAATTTTAAATTATTTAGAACTTGACAGCGTGAACTTAAATTCGCCGAATCATTGCAATCACAAAATTTGCAGAGAATACAAAGCAATAGAAAATTTTCAACATTGACGGCGGACAGAATCATATTAATTTTTTTTTGTTTTTTGTTTTGTTTATATTGGCTTCTCTCCGAATTAAAAAAAAATATTTGAATTTTCTTTTCATTCTAGTTCGAATTTCGAAAACAAAAATACGTAGATATTGGAAAGATTTTCTTTTAAATTTTTTTGATTTTGAAAAAAGTCAAGGAAAAAAGAGTCATAAGAGTAATAAAAAAAAAAAAAAAATGAAGAGTCATAAGGCTTTCTTATACCTTCTTCTTAGAAAAGTATTTCTTAGTCAAAAAAAAAAAAAAAAAAAAAAAAAAAAAAAAAAAATTTATTTCGTTTATTAATTTTGTGCAAAGTGATGTTTGCAGCCTACAGCATTTTTATTTTAATTATTGCGAAATTCAACATTTAATTATGTCCGTTTCAAGGTGCGTAAGTAATTGGCTTTTTAAAAAAATTGCTCGAGCTCATAGAAAGCCACCAAGTGAAGATTTCACTCAGATAAGACTGACTTTCTATTTCCCCAATTTATTTAATCTAAGTAGCAATGAAAATTAATGACAGTAATTTAATTAATTTAAATAATTGAAATACTTTTTTTAACATGCATTGGCATGTATTTTTTTTTTTGTGTTCTTTTCTCTTAAGCGAGTCAAGCATATGTTTTGAATGCATTAACTTTTGATTTTGAAAATTTGATGCCTTTTCCATAGGCGACAATGAAATCAGATGACGTAGTTGCCAACTAATGGAAGAAACAGTAATAGCTTATATAACATCTCTTATCATCAAACCACACGACTCAGGATTGTTCTTATTTCCCTGCAGACACATATGGGCAACACTCTATTGTAACCCCAAATGGAATTAACAGCTTAAGGTCGTCAAAAGCCACTCTGAGGATGTTTGAAAATTTTTCTTAACAAAAAGTTGCTTCAAAAGGCCTGTTAAGGGTCAATTTTGAGACGTGTGCTCGGTGAACGAGTGTTTTTAAATGTGACTTAGGTCTTACAGATCAATCGAAAGATGCGTCGTCTTTTGACGAATTCGCGGCATTTGATTCAAGCAATCGAAGAGAATGAAAATGTTTTGGTTGATCGTAATCAGTTCGGGATTACGAACTGCACTGAGTAGTAAGATGAATAACAATTTCGTTTACTTTACTTTACTAGAACTTTTAACTGTGTTTTTTGTAAGTAATCCGTACTTTCTTAAGCTATTTATTAAATGATTTTCATCTAGTTGGATGTATTTGTGGGTCTATCTTTTAATATTTTTAGCTAAATACGTGGGCATGATAAGAAAATACAAATCTTTCTTTTACATTAATTGCGTTAAAATAAAAGATAAAAATATAAATAAATTAATGTACATTATCCGGGTGGGGGCTGACCCAATTTCGTCCTCCCCATAGATAGTGCTACCGTATACATAATGCATTGCGGTAAAAGCTGCCTTTGGCTGTTTTCCACCTCCAGAACAGTGCGAAATCAAATCATCAGTTATTTGAGTATGGAATAGAAGACAATAGAGTTTCCCTGATTTTAAACGAATATCGTTGCCGTTGCATTCAAAATCACGTGGCGAAGTTACCGTTATCTCGTTACATTTAGTTAAATCACTATAACCGTGCGAGATCATGTAATAGCCTTTACGGTCATCCATTGCGAAAACCGTATAACTGAGGCCAGGTTTAACGTGCTTATCGGCATATTTCTGCCTAGTTTCTAGCGGATAAGCGTCGGTACATACATTTTTTAATTTAATACCATCTAGAACTTGACAACGTAAACTTAAATCCGCTGAGTCACCGCAACCACAGAAACTGCAAAGAATATAAAATAGCAAAGCGCACACGTTGACCGCGGACGGAGTCATGTTAGTTCTTTTTTTTTTTTTTTCTTTATATTGAGTTTCTTTTAGAACTACAAGAAAATTTGGTTTTCTTTTTTTTCAAACAATTTTAATGTAAATATAAAAAATTTCAAATGAAAACAATTGAAAAAACCGGAAATATTTTAAAATTTCATTTCCCTTTTTTAGTACGAAAAAAACAAAAAACAAAAACAGTAAGTTTTTGTTTTTCTAATTCTGAAAAAACCGAAAAGAAGAAGAGTAAGCCATTTTTACAAAAATTGTAATCGCAACCCTATAATAAAGAAATGAAATGAAGAAATGAAAAATTTTGCAAAAGGAACTTTTAGGGCATAAAGTATTTCCATTTTTGTCAATGCGAAATTTGGAGTCCCTTTAAATACATCCGTTTCACTATCCATACGCAATTTTTCTATTAAACAAATTAAGTTCATAAAGAGCATGTAAACCGACATGACGACATTTTATTTCATCAATTTACACAAAAATATTTGATTAGAAAAAATGGTTCAAGAGTTCTCTAGTCATACTGACATTTCATGCCGAAGTAGTGCAATGAAAATGTTTTGTCGAACTTGCTAGCAATCCTGATAAAACCTGATGAGTAAATTATGTGATGCATGCAATCCTACAGATTTTGTGGAGGTAGCCTCGAAAAATGTTCCACTCGGAATTTTAGAAATATGTAGAAAAGCGAGTGAGGAGAAAGATTTCCAGAGGATCAATATCAGGCATCGGCAAATACTGGCCGAAAAATATATATATGAAGAATGAAAAAATATCGTTACGGCAAACGTTCTTGCGTCAGGGCATCAGGGAATCGTGAATCGAACTCTATTATAAGAATTAAGAAGAGATTTTTTTTTGACATTTGAGGTATATATATATATACTATGTATATATATTTTGGCATTTGAGGTATAAAACCTCTAATGCCATCTCCCAAGGATATACTAAACTACTGGTGCCAATTTCAACCTACTCATCAAAATATCTGAGTTTAGCTTCTTGCAGATAATCGGCGGTGCATACATTTCTCAATTTAAACTCACCCAACTCACCCGACAGCGTTTGGTTAAATTCTTCAAACTCTCACAAACGCGGAAATGGCAAAGAATACAAAACACTAGAAACACTAGAAAATTTCGAACATTGACAGCGGACGGGATTCATATTAATTTTGTTTTTGTTTACGCTGTCACTGATTTCTTGGAGAGCTACCACAAAAAAAAAAAAAAAGAAGAAGAAGAAGAAAAGAGAAGAAGAAGAAAAATAATAATAATACAAAAAAAGGCTTATTACAGTTCGAATTTCGAATTTCGAATTTCGAAAACAAAAACAAAAACGGAAAATGTTTTTTCTGATAACATAGGTTTTTTTCTCAGTTTATTCGTCTTTGCTTGAGCAGCTAGCTTGCTGTTTTTTTACATTTTTTTTTTGTTTTTTTTTTTTTTTTTTTTTTTTTTGTTTTAATAATTATACATATACATGCACACAAGAACATATATATTTATATGCATGCATTTATAAAGATAGTTTATATATTATTTATATAGTTTTTCATATCTTCTTTTTTTTTTTTTCGTATTTTTTCAATGAAATTTGCATAAAGTAAATTATTCTTAGTTAAAGAGATTAAAAGAATAAAATAGAGAGAAATACTTAAACTTTAAACCGTCATTAGGATATGTGTAGAAATCAAAGTCGAGACATTGGCAATCGTTGGCTATATCATAGAAATATCAAGATGAGTGGCAGAGAGAGAGAGAGAGAGAGACGAGAAGAGCACAAGAATTCAAGAAAAATGCATAGAGAGAGAGGGAGAGAAGGAGAGAGAGAGAGTGAAATTAAAAGGTCGAATGAAAAGAAAAAACACATTACGATAGATAGAGAAAGGCAGGCGCAGAGAATTAAAGGAGTAGTGGAGAAATATCGATTAGGTGGCAGGCAGTATGTTGAAATGTTGAACTTAGAAATGGCAGTGTGTTCAGTGTCAAACGAATTTTTAGGAGATAGAGATGAAGATAGCTAAAAAAAAAGAAAGCGAAGAGCATAAATGTGACCACAGGCAAGAACATGAAAGAGAGATCATCTCCTGTTAGAAATTGCATAACAAAGTAGGTATAGAAGAGAGAAAGTAGTAAGAGAGAGAGAGAGAGCGTGTGTTTACTTGAAAGTAAAATAATAGAAAGAAATTTAAAAATAATTGAAGACAAGCGGAGAAAATTCAAGAAATCGAATGCAGAAATAACTCTTCAATGCTGTATTAACTTAAATTTAACAGAATAAAAACTCCGAATCATCTATTACATAAATCCATTCCTTTTTAGTTATTGAATCGTTGTAGAGGCATCTTTACCATTTAGCATAGTGACCACCATAGTAACCGCCGTGTGCAGCAGCTTTGTGACTTTCAGCAGCTAAAGCACTCAAATGAGATGCACGAGCATGCTGTACTTCAGCTGGTTCTACAGGCACACCATTGTGCAGCACGGGATAATGCAGAGGCCCTTTATAGCCGCCGTAACCACCATGATGAGCTGCGGTGGAATAATGGCTAGGACCGACACCGGCATGTCCGCCGGCACCATAGGGGCCAGCACCGTAAACGCCGCCATCATGACCTCCATGATAACTGCCATCGTCGTGACTGGAGGGTCCGGCCTCAGCGGCAGCCTTGGCCACAGCAGCAAAGTGAGCAGCCTTGGCATGTTGAACTTCAGGGGTGTCTACTGGCACACCAAGATGATTTATAACAGGCACGTGATAACCGTGGGCACCGGCATAACCACCTCCGTGACCGCCACCATAAGCACCAACATGACCAACGCCAGCATGAAGTGCAGCACCCAAAGCCTTGGCATGAGCAGCAGCATGCTCAGCTTTAGCCGCTTGAACGTCGGGAGTATCGACAGGCACACCAGCCGGAGTTAAAGCAACTGGAGCAGCATATCCGTGACCATGACCCCACAAAGATCGTTTATATAAGTGATGATGACCACCATGAGCAGCGGCAGCGGCGGCAGAAGCATAAGCAGCAGCATGAGCAGCTTTAGCGTGTTGCACTTCTGGGGTATCCACAGGTACTCCTTTATGATCAAGCACAATATGAGCCTGAGGATAGGCGTGACCGGCGGCATAATGAGCTACAGGCGCTACTGGTACATAAGCTGCTGCTGGACTTGGCGCTTTAGGTAAATTAGTACCGACAGCTTGAAAGCCATGATGAGGATCAGCAACATATGAAACTGATTGCAAATGACCATAACCATCCACATACGAATAAGAGCCACGAGTTACACCATCATGCGAACGTGTCTCATGCTTTTGTGAATTTGGATCCGCATAGCCATACGAATATGAATGACTATAGGGATCCAGACTGGCGTATTGAGTTGAGACAGCGCCATGATAAGTAGCGGAGCAGGTGGACGCGAGTAAAGCACACAAAATAAACTGTGAATAAGGTAAAAAGAAAAAAAAAAACAATGATAAATACCCACTAATGAAGTTATCAAAATTAAAGAGCAATCAAACTTTAATTTGTTGCTAATGCTTAAAAAATTAAGGCCAACTATGTAATAACTTCATATAATTACTGATACATCATCCCCTTAACTTCTCAATGGGTTAATAGGTTACAAAGCATTTCAAATTTTTCAAATTCGTTAATTATCCTAAAACCAAAGGCTTGAAAAAATAAGAAAAAACCAAAATGGAAAATGGAAAAAAACATACATAGGGAATATTATAAAAAGCGCTGCCCATGCGCGAATGCTTCGTAGTTGTGTTTGTTTTTTTTCGTTTTTTTCGTTTTTGTTTTTTGAAATTTTACCCACAGTTTATTAAAGAAACCAAACGTATAATTCCATATTACAATTGCAACAATAACAACATGTTGCAATTAACTTGTTGCTTCTTATATCGGCCGAGTGGTAAAAACTAAAATTATAACATTTCACAAATAAACGAATATGAGGTTTTGTTTTGTTGTTGTTGTTTTTTTTTTTCTAAAATTTATTGTTATTTTCTTCTCTTTTACAAATCACTCGTTGACCATACAGCAGCAAAGCAGCAGCAAAGCAGCAGCAGCAAAGACTACAAAAACACTACAACAATTGTGCGGTTTAGTAACCCACTGGCCGAGAGATAAACTGATTTGGTTTTTTTTTCTTTCTGTTGAATCATTTTACAACAACAACAACAACAACAACAGCAACAAGCAACTGCATACATGGGGCGAATGCATTATTATTTTAAACGGTTGAGTTTTCAGTTAATATTTGACAAAAAAAAAGAAACCGTAACTTTTTTCTTAAACATTTCCACATTCAACCACTCAACCCAAGCCATAACACAATTTTACATTAATTTTTATATATTTTGTAATATATTCTAATTTAAAAAGCAAAAATTTTGCAAAAAAAAAAAAAAAACTCCCGTTATTAAACCATGCTTGCACTTTTCAACTATTGCGTGGTATAAAACGAATTTCCTTAACTTCACCCAAAATGTGTCAAAGTCTTCGAGCTGGCTAAGGCCTCAAATCATTAACATGCAGATAAGCATGCCGTGTAATCTCAACAAGACAATGGATTATGTCACCGTACTAGGAATTTATGTTTTTGTTTATACAAAAGAAGAAAAGAAAAAGTGTAATAATGTTTGACTGGCCGCCAAAATCTTCTGCATCTAAATCTTGTCACTTGATTTTTGACTTGTCTTACTTTGTCCACTTTTCTCAACTACAAGCACTTCAAAGCGGATATAAAGACATTGACAATAGCATCGACTGCATTTTCCAGTGTTTGTGTCAAGAAGTTTCTGAAAATTTCACTATTGGGGGGGGGTAAAAATATTTAATTAAAACCCTTTGCTTATGGTACGTCTATTAGTGTAGTTAACAAATTTATTAATCGACTTCCAATAATTATCAATAAAATAGAAAAAGAATTGAAACCGTTATCTTATTGCGGCCTTCGATTTAGCTTAGGTACATTAAAACTTTAACTTAAGTCTTATAATTGGCTAAGATCGACTATTAAATATCCTCTGCATGTGGTTGCCGCATAACATATCAAAACTCAAAATTCAATTCATCATAAGAACTTTTATAAGACGTGAGGTTCAAATCTTGAATCGACATAGTCCAAGTTTAATAAATTTAATTCATTGTTTTGCCAAATCCCTTATTATGCTTCACCTGCTTTCAGTTTAAAAGGTCTAATTTCTGGCACTTATAATGAAGAAGGTCCGAGACTGTGACCAGTAAGATCCAACCTTAAATCGAAATAGAGAACAACATGGCTCAAATTTTGACCGATATGGAGACCAATATGGTTCAAATTTAAAGCACAATAGAGGGCAACACTGTCCAAATTTAGACGGAAGCAGTGACCAACATAAGGTGCAAACTTAGAAGCCTAAAGGAATTTTCATTATAAAATACCACAAGTTGGACCTTATTACCATACACAGGTTTGTTTTTGTCACAATATTTCTCTGGTGGGGAGTTTTTTTTTTTTTGCTTACATTCATTTACTACAATAAATTACGATATTTAATGAATTTTTGCCAAAACAGGGAAATTTATTTCACATAAGGACGTACGTGTTTCCACATATATTTTTCGCATACAAAATATATTCCTTTTAATATTTTTTATACTTTATAAATTTTATACGTCAGTCAAACAGTTCGTAGGAAGATATCCAGACGAAGGAAGAATGCATACGGTCTTCAGATAGTGTCAAGCTTCAAACGAAACGTATCAAAATGTCATGAGTACAGTTATTGTAGTGACGCTATGGACGAAATTCTGTTTTTTCGATTTTTTTATGAAAACGGAATGATCCACTAACGATGGCCTCTTGCCTTATTGCTACATATATATCATCCGATGAACTTATTGCGTGATGTGTTAATATTATATATACGTGCATATGTATATACAAACGTAGTGATCCTAATAATTTTCGTTTCAAATACATTCCAATCGAATTCAATAGTATTCGATTCCATTCCATATCGAATCTCACAGAATTTGTGCTTTATTCAGAATACATGAGAGGGATTGTCTTAAATCAATCAATGAATCGATTAATATAATAAAAGCCGCACTGAGTATTGCAAACATCAACACATACTTAATATGCTTATAATCAAAAGCATTATAGGGTTATTAAGTCTTAACATGCTCATCACATGTTTTATTCATATTCTTAGAAGCAAAAGTTGGCCTTAACCAACCCCATCTATACTGGTAAACCTTCTCTAATTTTATAATCTTTTCACCTTTTTAAGCAACGCCCCCTAAATTGTCAAATTGTTATACGAAATTACTTTTCTTATATAAGTCTGTTGTTCTCTTTATTTCATTAGCTTTAACAAGCAATTTACTATTAATTCATGAAGAGATCACCACTGATGGCAAGTTTGTTGCTTAAGTCTTTTGCTTGCAAGTTTAGAGTATAAATGTGCTCTTTTTATCTGGTCTTAGTAAAATGTTCGAAAAAGGTGCCACCTGTACGATAGGGCTCTAAAAGAATTCTTTTCATATCCCACAGTACTTGTGCTACAAGGTACAAGAGTATATTAAGTTTGGGCGGATGTATGCGACATCCAAGATGACTTTTTATACCGATGTAAAAAAACAATCTGAATCGACTTAAGCTTGTGTGTCCGTCCGTACGCTTATCGGTCTTGTTTTTTTGCGTTCACGTTACATGTTGCAATTATTGAGATATTTTGATGAAATTTGCTGCACTGAGATCTTTTTGCCCAAGAACGAACGCCATTGAAAATGATTCGGAACGGATCACCTTTTTTTTTTTCTCATAAAATCGAAAGAGGTGAACTTAACAGATCTATACATCTTTGATTCCTTCACTTAATTAGGCAAACAAGTGCTGCTCATGCATAATTCCAAAAAAAAAAGTAAGGAAAGAAAAAATGAAAATATTTTTAAAAGAATTTTTAAAACTTTGCTTTTTCAGGAATTTTTTAAAGGGGATTTTTCTAAAGGATTTATGCAATAGTAGTACTGCAGTATAGGAAGACCCGATTGTTAAGGAAATAAAGTTTACGTAACATTGAAATTAGCAGCAGTAAGAACCAAAATAAAGAAATTTCAAAACAATTTTTGGTAAAACCAAAATTCCTTTTCCACCAAACCAAGATATTTGCTTCGAAGTGAATCTTTGACATCCAGTATTATAAGTTAATATGTGAAAATCGCATTATTTTCCGTTCATCTTCATGTCTATTAAAGGCGTATCAGACAGCCAATCCAACTGTTTTCATAAAATATCAGATTGATTTACTTTATCGAAAATTTGTTGATAAAAATTTTGCTTATTTTGCTTTTGGATATTTTTAAGTTTCCTTTTAAATGCAAGCGCCTTTTTTCTAAACGGATTATGTCCATTTTTTGGAAGTTGTTTTTATATTTTAATAAAATACTTTTCAGAAACCGAATCAACTTAAGAATTTGATAATCTCGAGCAGATTAATGGAAAAGATCACATATTGATCCAGAATTTATTTATTTATGTTCTTCTTAAACGGAAAGGCAATGCAAGTACACCCTTATGGCCTGAAGATGGAAGATGAAAGAGTTGATACAACAGCTTATAAAGGCTTAGATGCACTAATTTTGTTCATCATTGAGTGTTAAAAAAAATATATAATTTTTTTTTTTTTGCTTTTTAATTTCCGTAACATTTCTCTCGATAAATTTTAATCCTTATATAAGGCCTTGTAAAGCCAATTGTTTAAAAAATTTTTTTTTATTTTCCAATTCTTTTTAAATGTTTTGTTTTAAGATAATTTTTGTACTTTTTTTTTTTTTTTTTGTAACCTTTTACTTTCAAATTGTTTCATTTTGTTTATTTTTA
>KK502887.1:54565-73706 GCA_000688735.1 Glossina austeni | reverse complement strand
TCTTTTCATTTCTCTTCTGTTCTTTTTATTTCTCTTCTGTTCTTTTCATTTCTCTTCTGTTCTTTTCATTTCCACGCTTCGCTACTCTTCTCTTCTCTTCCATCCAAATTTGTTTGCCTGTAAGAGTGAAATACAATACCCAGCAAACAGAAGTTGTTGTAATAATTCATTTTGGTCTCATTTCGAAATCGAAAGCTAAAAAGGGCAATAAAATTCCTCAACAATTATCCTAAAAAAAATCTATTTAAAAACGTGAAATGATATCAATAAGGAACGGGTGGCATTTGCGGGCTTGTGGCCCATTGTTTGACAACAATGAACGAGCGCGTCATTTGTTATAAAAACTTGCGTCATAGCTTCTCTGACAAGCCAATATATCAATAATTTTTTCATAATTCGGCTGAGCATTAAACAACAATTGACAGTGACAGTGACAGTGACAGTGACAGTGGCAGTGACACCATATCATATCAATGTGACCACCACTACTGACTAACAATAGTAGCGTGTGCACGCAGCCATAGGCAGGCACACACACACACACACACACACACACACACATACACACACATACATGTCAAACGTGCCAAAAGCAATCATAGCAGCCAGACGTCAAGTCTCGCATTTCATAAAATTCATTGGCAGAAATTTGGAAAACAAAAAAAAATACCGACAATCCGACACACCAAACACAACAACTGACGAACAACCGAAAAAAGATACAAGTGCTTTAAAGATGTGTGTGTGTGTGTGTGTGTGTGTGTGTAATAAGTTACAAAATAAAGCTCAGCATTTTTACTTCGCTCATATATTAGATTTTGGCAGCACGCAACCGACTTGTATTCAGTATGTATGTACTGTTGTATATGTGCGCGAAATGCATGGAAGCAAATTCAAAGAAACAAAGCGACCACGATATCAAAATGAAAAGTAAAAAATAAACGCATTGCATGCGTTTGCATTCGTACATATCTACAAGTATCGGGCTTACGTACATCAGTTCTTGTGACTGCAAAAAAAAAAACACAAGAGAGAAAAAAAAAATCTTTGGCTATTAACGCTAACTCGTGTTGATAGTGTTTTTTCTACTGCTTGTTTGCTACTATTGCTTGTTTGTCTAGCTTTTTTTTTTGTCGTTTTTGCGCTTGCTATTCAAAAAAACATTTTAAGCCCCAAACATGGATTTTATCTGCGGATTTCATTACTAAGATGCGATTTCATTCATATTTTTATTTCTTCCACGCCAATCATCGCTATTCGAAGATACACTAATATTGTTATACAGTTTGCACACAACATGTTCGAGAACAATTAGAACATGAAGTTAGGATTAAGTGGACAAAAAGACATCAAGTGTCTCTAAGAAGTAAAAATTCATTATTCACGCAACTTACTAATGAAATTCTTATTGGAATGCAATTGGGAAGCTGTATGAAGCTGTTTGTGTTAGAAAATTAAATACTTTTTTTAGATAAATTGATATAATTTTGATCATTCATTTTTATCCGCGTGTTTGTCTCTTGTTGCAAACCCAAAGAGGGAGGCGCAAGACCACTAAATGGAACCTATGCTATATACATTCAATTGGATTCCCCATCGTATTGAAAGATAATTCGGAAACCGAGTGCGCGAAAAGTTTGCTAAATCTTCCAATCACTCAAATCACTATGTGTTTTACTACATAGGTTGACCTGAATCCAAATGTTTGTCCAGCTATGGCGATTATGTTGCTTCAGGTGGCAGGCACTCAACATTCATCCCGAAAGCCAAGTGCACTCTTTCATATCCTGTTTTTTGCTCTACATTTTCTATAACTGCCTTTTTGTAGACATTTTTGCTGTTAGCGATTGCATATGTATGTGTAGATGACGCAAAATTCAAACCTTTTTTTATTTCGTGCTCAAAAAAGCCTATGATGGTGTGACGGCATTTGTGTGAATAGAGTTGATTGGTTGGTTTTCCAACCGGTTGACCTTGTGAGTTTGTGCGCGAATTACAAATAACGCTATTGTACGGTAATTACTTCAGTCTCAATGTCTAGGTTACTTAAAAAGTGCGTATAGCTTAGCAGTGTGAGAGATCAGTTTCTTTCTTGTCTCTTTTTGGGTTTGTAATCCATGTTTGTACAAATATTTTTATATATACATCCACATATATATATATATATATATATACATGCCCCTGACGTCTCTCCATCCACAACAATAAGTTTGGGACGAACGAGAAAGTCCACCTACTTTAGACCTTACGCAGCTTCGTGACCGGTCATGGCTGCATAGATTCGATTACGGCAAGTCGTCAGTGCGCTCAAACTGCGTGGGCGCGGTAGAGGCGGGCGCGCATGTAATGTTCAGCGCATTTGGTCGACGCAGACGGGGGACGAACAAGGTATGTAGCAGGATGACCAACAACCTGGAAGCATAGAACGAGGTTAAGAGTTTTGCTGCACGAACTACGCCGCTCAGAGAGGCTGCGAATGGAGAGAAGAAGAAGTGGGAACGAGTAGGATATTCGATATATTCGACTAAGTCCCCCCCAACCGCAGAACACCAGTTCCAACCAGCTCCGTGATTATTTCATTTGTACAAGTAGTGGTCAGGAGACGCCGTGTCTGGTGAGTATGCTCGGCTGCAAGAGTGTATCTTGGACAACTCTTGCAACAAGTGACGAAAGAAAAGCATTTTCCATCAATTCGTGTCTCCACTTTTAAACCGTTGAAACCAAAAGCGACAACTTTGATATCACCAGCAACACTACAAACCTCTAAAGGTGTTTAGTGGCCTACAGCAGCAGCAGATTTCTTTAACCGTTTGAGTACCAAGCAGCGCGATCGCCCTGTTCAGATTTCATGTCCAGAAAACCCAGACAGTTTTGACATAAAATCTAAATTGGCGCGATCGCGCTGCTTGGGATTCTTCGACAGTTTTTTCTCAAAACCGTCTGGGACTCAAACGGTTAAACAAACAACAAAAAAACAATGAATTTGGAGGAAGAAGAAATTTGAATGGTCCATGATTAACATCGGCGAAGGCTGCGCTAAATCATTTATATTAAATGAAAAACTTTTATTTTATGTAGGGAAAGGTCAAAACCATTGAATTCAACCGTTATGCCCCCTAGTGTTTTCAATATCTTTATCACTTTTACCTGCAGAGGATGCTGATCGAAATTCTTGCAATCAAATTTATACAAATATCTGATCGTCCTTTTACAACGGAGCATATATCATATATATGAAGAATTCTATTAGGCAAAGTGATGGTTAGGTTACTTAACTGTCAAGTTTACTCAATTACAATATTTTAACTTGTGTTTGTTGTCTTATGCATGATGCATGCTTTGAAGTGTCACGACAAAACGAAATTTGCTTTCAATATTTTTTTCCAGTTTATCATCTCTTTCCACGAAATTTCATAATATTTGGTAACGACATGCTTTATAAAAACCGTTTATAGGCTAGAAGATGTGGGAGGGCGATTGAACGGGTGGTTACCGCATATAATGGTCAAATCGTTTGTTTCAGTCATTATTATATTTTCGTAGCGGTTGTAATTTATATTTGATTCAATTTTTAACGCTTTTCGCTTTTTTGAACGATTTCTGTCGATATTTGATTTAATATCACTTTTGATTCCATTTTGATTCTTTGCTTTTTTGAACATTTAATGCGATTATATGCGATTTGCTTTGAATTGTATGAGACTATGCGGTGGGTCCGGTGTTGCTTGTACAAAGCAGTGCCACACTGCCACTCACACATATCCGATTTAAACTTTTTGATTATGCTAATGGGATTGTTGTTGTTGTTGTTGTTGCTGTTGTTTGTTATTGTTGTTGTTGTTGTTGTTGTTGTTAATTGCTTCATTTTTATGTGCTTTATTATTGATTAAGATTTTTCATAGATCTTTTTTTGATTTTGCAACTGCAATGGGGTTACATTGAATTTGATGTAAAATAATGTGATCATTGAAATAATAAAAAAAAAACAGTTTGAGACATAAAATTTACTATTTCGCAGATTGTAGATAACAATCAATGTTGTAATAAGGAGAACAATAAATGGAATAAAATAATCGAGCATAGGTATCGAAATGAATCTTGGATACGCTAACCACCATACCACCATATATGGGACATTGATACGACTGTGAATTTGCCAAAGAAGAATTTTACTTTAGGGGACTAAGAAGAGTTTTAACTCTGTCCTGCCGTCATCAATTAAATCTTCTGAAAATCGAAACTCAAACCCGATTTAATGGCGCAAAACTTTTTTGCAATTAAACCCTTGATGTTTGGCTGCCTGTCAGTTGACTTTTTCCATGCAATCGTCAGCCATCATATAACCGATAAATATAGATAAAGTCAAGGTTTCTTTTTCACCTTTTCACTAATTTTGTAGATCTACATTTTTCATCAAATGTAACATAACCTCAACATATTCTTATTGTGAATTGCCATAAAAGTAATAAAGAATTTGACTTAAACCGAATTTGCACACGACGTCTGAGCGCAGACGTGACCATCGGATATACACCTTACATTGTGCAATAAGTACACCGTACATTGTGTCATCCATATCGTATCGAAAACATTTTAAAACTAAAACTAAAAATTTATAATTAAAATTTTACATTTCACAGCCTTTCACAGCCTTTCACAGCTAACGCAAAGTTAAGCTCACATGAAAGTTCAAGTTTTGGTTTTTCGCTAACGAAAAGCCGAGTTATTTTTGTTAAGTTATGAAAATTTGATATCTTAGGAGATATTTGTGATTTTTTCATTTTTTGATTGATTTGATTTTATGAATTTTTTTCATATAAGGACATCTGGCCACTGCAATTCATTTTCGATAGTGTCCGCCATTCGGTCAAAGCACGTTCACCAAATTTCATCAAAATATTTCAAAATTCTACGGCCGCTAGCTTAAAGACAAAAATACAGAATGAAGAAAGGACAGACAGACAGACGGACATATACGCAAGTATATGTCTTTTTAGAAAATAATACTGAATCGACCGCTACACTTAGTGATCTAGCTTAAATCCTTGTGGCTGCTACATCTACAGAAACTCAATATACTCTGTGCCACAAGTAATGTAGGGTCTAAAAGTTAGTCAAGATCGCCTGCACAAAAATTTTTTTGACTTTGTTTGGTGATTTCTATTAATGGCTTAAGAGTCCCAAAAAGATTCAATTAAAATTTGTTACATCATTTTTGGTTTGTGCCTTTGCTACTGATACTGATGTAAAATTAGACAAAACTATTTTCCCTACTACCAGGATTAACGTAATATTCGACAAAGAATTTATGTAAGAATTCCTTAACTAATGTCGGTCTCAACTCAATAAGAAAACGATTAGCGATTTTCATCAAAATGTTTTTATTCGCCGGCGAATATATTTTAGAGACATTTTTCTTTCTTTCTTGTAATTTAATTATTATTTTAATAACCTTTCGAATGTCTTGGATGAAAAAAAGAAGTGAATTAAAATTAATTTTATTACAAACATTATGTTAATCAAATATAATATCGAAGCGTTTATTATTACGATTTGATAAAAATTATGTTTATTTTGCAAAAAGTTTATATTCAAACGGTAACTGTATAATTAACCATGAAAAATTAAAGTTATAATTAAATTAAATATAAAGCAGTCGTGTCTATACATCCAATACATGCATGCATGTATAACTACCGTACGCTATACTAAACTCCATTAAAATTATAGATTAAGACAAAATTATATATATATATATATATATATATATATATATATAATATATATGTATATGTATGTAAGCAAGAAAACACTGTATAGTGATCAGTGGTGAACACTTAGTTATAGAATTATTTTAATGATAGCAATTCCATTTTTTCTAAACGGAACAACAGCAATTAAGATAATGCACGACAGACAATGAACACCCATGGAGAAGGTATTTAAAACAATTACAAATTGATTTTGCTTTCGATTTTCTTTTCCAAGTTTCTTTACAAGTCAATCAGCAAATGATTGATTAGACTTAAAAAGACTTGTTTATGTGTTTAGTACTTTTATACACATATATATACATAAAAATATTGCAATTTAATAGATTCACGTTACAAACTTATGGGTAAATAATAATTAAATTTTTACAATTAATTATTAATGTTTTTTTTTTCTTTTTATCCCCTACGCTAGCAGCACCGAGCTGATACATAAATAGTGCTAATCTCTTATCGTCGAAATGAAGTCGAATGAATGGTAGCCTTTTCCTTTCAGGTGAATATGTCAATTTAAGAGGATTCGACTGGACCTTAGTGGGCGAATAAATTAAGTGGAAGTAAATCCTATTGAGGGCACAAAAAGCTAAGCAAAATTTAATGCAGGAGCATGTCAGAGATAAATTCCTCGGCCTAAGTGAAAGGCAACTAAGATTCTTCTTCAATCTACGCTCCATAAATTAAAAAGTTGTAAGCCATTCTCGTATTAACCGTTTCGCTTCGCACTACTGGAAAAACATGGAAACGAGTATAAAAAGCGAATGCGAAGATTGGATGATTTTTTGATTTTTATCTTGCAAGCGAAACAACCGACAGAAATGTTTAAGAAGAAACTAAGACGACAAACCCACCCATAAAACAATGCATGTAAAATTTAGCTACGAACACACACTTAACCGAGATTGATTTGCCCAGTTTAAGCTCATACTAAGCTGAACTGAATCAACTAATCGGCGTTTAAATGACCAAGCGAAGCGATCGAGTTTGGAAAACATAAGCTGTTTGCCTATTACTGCAGTAATATAATCAAGTCCAAGCTATTTGCAGTGAACCAATCCACAGTTGCGATCTAAACTGATCTGAGCTTAAAAAAAAAAGAAAAATAAGGGGAACTTAATTTAGGACGCACAACTACTACTACGAACCAAACAAGGTTAGTTACATAGGCTAACTTCATTGAATGACATTAATTAACTTTGAAGCCCACTGAACAACAAATGTTTTGTGTTGCAAGTTTAACTCCTCTTAACTGGGTTTATCTAGGCTAAGAAGACGGGGGTTAGGGTGGCAACTGGAGTTTACTAGAGCTGAAATAAATCCAAAGCATAATAGGNCGTGTCTATACATCCAATACATGCATGCATGTATAACTACCGTACGCTATACTAAACTCCATTAAAATTATAGATTAAGACAAAATTATATATATATATATATATATATATATATATATATAATATATATGTATATGTATGTAAGCAAGAAAACACTGTATAGTGATCAGTGGTGAACACTTAGTTATAGAATTATTTTAATGATAGCAATTCCATTTTTTCTAAACGGAACAACAGCAATTAAGATAATGCACGACAGACAATGAACACCCATGGAGAAGGTATTTAAAACAATTACAAATTGATTTTGCTTTCGATTTTCTTTTCCAAGTTTCTTTACAAGTCAATCAGCAAATGATTGATTAGACTTAAAAAGACTTGTTTATGTGTTTAGTACTTTTATACACATATATATACATAAAAATATTGCAATTTAATAGATTCACGTTACAAACTTATGGGTAAATAATAATTAAATTTTTACAATTAATTATTAATGTTTTTTTTTTCTTTTTATCCCCTACGCTAGCAGCACCGAGCTGATACATAAATAGTGCTAATCTCTTATCGTCGAAATGAAGTCGAATGAATGGTAGCCTTTTCCTTTCAGGTGAATATGTCAATTTAAGAGGATTCGACTGGACCTTAGTGGGCGAATAAATTAAGTGGAAGTAAATCCTATTGAGGGCACAAAAAGCTAAGCAAAATTTAATGCAGGAGCATGTCAGAGATAAATTCCTCGGCCTAAGTGAAAGGCAACTAAGATTCTTCTTCAATCTACGCTCCATAAATTAAAAAGTTGTAAGCCATTCTCGTATTAACCGTTTCGCTTCGCACTACTGGAAAAACATGGAAACGAGTATAAAAAGCGAATGCGAAGATTGGATGATTTTTTGATTTTTATCTTGCAAGCGAAACAACCGACAGAAATGTTTAAGAAGAAACTAAGACGACAAACCCACCCATAAAACAATGCATGTAAAATTTAGCTACGAACACACACTTAACCGAGATTGATTTGCCCAGTTTAAGCTCATACTAAGCTGAACTGAATCAACTAATCGGCGTTTAAATGACCAAGCGAAGCGATCGAGTTTGGAAAACATAAGCTGTTTGCCTATTACTGCAGTAATATAATCAAGTCCAAGCTATTTGCAGTGAACCAATCCACAGTTGCGATCTAAACTGATCTGAGCTTAAAAAAAAAAGAAAAATAAGGGGAACTTAATTTAGGACGCACAACTACTACTACGAACCAAACAAGGTTAGTTACATAGGCTAACTTCATTGAATGACATTAATTAACTTTGAAGCCCACTGAACAACAAATGTTTTGTGTTGCAAGTTTAACTCCTCTTAACTGGGTTTATCTAGGCTAAGAAGACGGGGGTTAGGGTGGCAACTGGAGTTTACTAGAGCTGAAATAAATCCAAAGCATAATAGGCAATGATCAGAATGAGCTCATCACACACATTACTTGGAAGGAAGGAGGGACCAAGTTGGATGCTTTTTACCTAAAGTAGCTGCATAACTAATTTCCACTTCCTACAAAAATAAAAATTATAATGTCTTTTAACATTTGTAGTCGGCTTGTGATCTGAGCAGGGCGTGTTTTCTTTTTGTCTGCGATTTTTTGATTTTCAGTCTTTTCGTGTATTTAGCTCATGTCTTTTCAGTGTTTTTGCTAAAACTGGTTATCGCGGATGTCGGATCATACTTATTTATAATTATTTGGCAAAAATTGGGAGCGCTCCATGCTTTCATGTCTCCAATATTATGTGTAGCCCAGATTTTATCCGTTCCTATTACCATTCATTTTGCTTTCTGCAGAACTCTCTTAATGGTTTAATCTTAACTTCAGAAAAGGGCGTAAAAATTGCCTGATCGAGTTTTTCGTCGAGAAATTTTAGAAATTCTCCAGTAACATTCTTACTACACATATAACAATAGGTTATCGATCAAAATGGCCCGCATTTTTTTTTTTCATTGCAATTCAATGAAATGTAAAAAAGTGTATTGGAGTTTGGTGAAAAAGCCTCGAACGTCTGCAATCTCGCCTGTCATACGCCAAAGGAAAACACGCGACAGTATTCGGATGACATTTATCGCTTAGACACGCACCCACAAGGCTGTGACTACCACCGCTTGCCCTATTTCTTTCTCTATACTCTCTTCTTCCTGACGGACATCGTGTTACACACGTCCGTCCCCTGACGTTCCCTGAGTGATTGGTCATATTCGGTAAGCAAATTCCAGTTTCACATATATTTACGCATACCATTATCATGTGACATATACATACATACATACATACATATATTGCATTTTTAGGTTTAGTGATTTCGGAACGTCCAGTATATTATATGTAATGAGGAAATATTCTGAACTTACTTAATAAGCATCAGAAAATGGCTTAATGGTGCTGCAACAACAACAACAACAACAACAACAACAACAACAACAACAACTAGTCATACTAGTTAATAAATCATATTTTATTTATTAACTCTATTTGCCCGGCTATGACTATGACACAACAAAAATAATAATAACAACAAACAAATGTTATTTTAATTTACAATGTGATAAAATTGATTTATAATTACATTAAAAAAAAAAAAAAAAAAAAAAACAATACCGTAAAAAAATGACAAATAAAAAGTAAACGTATAGAGAGAGACTGACGGATTTCTAAAAAGAAAAAAAAGAAAAAAAAAAAACGCTTAAGAGAAAAAAAAAGCAAAAACAACATCTAATTAATTAATATCAATCAACTGAAATCGCAATCTTGGTCTTGGATGTGTGCCTGCGTTTACAAGAACAGGTACATTTGTGTGATATTGAAAATCATTTGCAAGACATACATACAACGCATGCGGTTGTATCTTACGTGACTGAATAATTCACAATTTGAACTTGTGTGCTGGCTTCAATTTGACGACAACACCTACATGGGTGCACGAATAGGCGTTAGTTGATAAAAAAAACAAAAAAAGAAGTGATATATGTTGATATATCTTTAATTGTCAGATATTATATTATATTTGAAACCAGAAAATAATAATTACACACAAATATGTAAAGTTCAGTATCAAATATTTTACATTGCAATGTGATGAAATTTAAAAAAAAAAAAGCTTTTTTTTTCTTATACAACAACAAAGGTAATTACATTTTGTGTGTGTGTAGTGTAAGTGGCACAAATTCATAATGAGTTTATAATTTTCGAAAAGTTTGCAGAACAGGATTATTCTTCGGGGCTAAAACTAGTAACTAATGCCAAGCGTTAGAACGGTATGGTAACCTAAACTGCTTTTTTTACAACAACAACAGAAACTTAAAACTTAATTCAAGAAAATGTTAAAAAATTTTTTAATCTAAAGCATTAGCTATTTTCACATTTTTCATCTTTCTGCCTAAATATAAATTCAATGACGAAGAACACTTTCTTTCTCTTGTCAACGCATACCACGCAAACATTCATTTTTTTTTTCTTTCTTTTTATAACTTCAAAAGCATAGCAGAGTTGTCGCTGCTTCGGAAACGTACTGTAACTGCAAACTGCAGTAATGTCGTGCTGGATGCTTTCGATACATTACGCAATTCGAACATTACTGGATCAAATGACGAAAGTGCGAAAGCGATACAACAACTAATTCTAAAATCTAATCCAGCATTCTTCGATTTTATACCGTTAGGACTTCAGCTGGAAGGACGAGGAGGACGAATGTATATACATTCAAAATTTTACTCGTAATTCCGTCACCTTGTTTTTAGCTATGCTTCAACGTAAATATTTTCAAAAGTCGGGCAAGCAACAAATCTATGCCTATATCTTTCAAACGATATGGAAAAAAGAACATTAAGAGAGAAAATGAAAATTTATTTACAAAATTTATTTATCAAACCAACTGCTCTGAAAGTAATTACCGTGTGTACCGTCGTACAGCAGGAAGATTGCAATCAACAAAGACGCCATTGCATCGCACTTCTTCACATTTAATTTACTTCACGGTCAATGTGTACTATTTCTTAAAAGCGGACTGAAGCTGATGAATTGCTCAAGTATTCGAAGGATTGTTAGTAAGTTCAAGGACATCCATTGCATACCCTCAAGATCATAAATATTCATAAATTTTGCAATTGCGGACTGCTTTGACCAACACTTTACTTGCTTACTTGCTTACTTACTATGCAACAAATGCATGGCGGCCTATTTTCCCCAGCTTAACTGATGCCGAGCAGGTGCTGTTCACCCTTACCACAGATAAAATAAAGTCATCCAATGGGTGTGTAACGTACAATACATTCAGTGGCAGAGTGTTTACCATGTCACTCATGAAAGAGCGTAGAGTTGGTGTATGTACAGAGTTGGTGTATGTACAGAGTTGGTGTATGTACAGAGTTGGTGTATCTACAGAGTTGGTGTTAGTAGAGTTACAATTTTAAGCTTAGTTTCAAAATGTTTCCTCCCCTTTTTTTCTTTCATACTTTGGTTTTGAATTCGGTCTACATTCGACTATATTCGACAACTATAGCACAATTGCTTTGTTGCTAAAATTGCTACTACTATTAGTATATCTATTGCTATGGCCATTGCTTTTGCCATTCCGAATATTTTTATTATTCTAATTTTTATTTCTAGTGCTATTTCCATTGCTATAAGTATTGCTATTGATGTTCCTATTATTTTTACAACCGATGTGTCCCTTTGTATTACTATTATTGCTTCTGTTCTGTGGCTGTGGCTGTGGCTGTTGCTATTCCTTTTTCCTATTGTTTTGTTGCTTTTCCTTGTGCTATTTGCACTGTTCCCTTTGTTTTTGCTATTTTTAATTCTCTTGTTGTTGCTATTGCTTGCTGTGTTGTCATGGCATTAGTATTGATTTTGCTATTTTGCTACTGCTATCACTTTGGCTATCGCTATGGCTACGCCTATTGCTATTGCTATTGCTACTACTACAAATTTTGTCGCTGCGATTTCTATTGCTATTGCTTGCTACTGTTGTTTGTGTTCTGTGGCTATGGCTACGGCCAGTTCAACTTAATTAAATTACAAATATCATTGACTGCTAAAAAAAATGGTAATATTTGTTTATAATCAAACATTAATTATGACAAGAATATTAATGTGCACATGTACCGTTAACTATCTTAGCTAACCGGTAACATTTACCATACATATCACGCAATAAAAAATTTACTTTTAAATCCGTTAATAAAAATACATTTTTATGCGATCAATAATTTTTCTCTGTTTCTTTAAAATATTGAGAAAAAAAATTGCAAAATTAAAAAAAAAAAAATAAAATATTTACACTGATATTAAAGAATTTATTGCTGGCAAAAAAACAAAAACAATTTACATTTGGTTTGGATTGAAAGTTCAAATACCTACTACTACTGGCTTCATTTAATTGTTCTTTTCCTTTTTTTGTACACATAACGTGACCGTCTCAGTTACAATAAATCTTTGGTCACTTGCAATAATCCAGTCATAAGGATTTGCCAAAAGATAACTTGTTAAAGCAATATTACAGTACTTAAGGACACAGCGAGATGCAAAAAGAAAGACAAAGATTTTAAAGATTTCTGTAATAGATGACATGAGAAGTACAAAGTTTTGGCAATTTGTGGGGGATAGTTATCTGGCGAATTTGCGGAGAAAAAGGCTTTGGAAAAGGAATTGGTTTCCCCCGAAAAAGCTTTGTGGTCAGACTTAAGATTTCAGCTAGATAGACGGACATCAGCAATGGCATGTCTAACATGTTTCATGCTGAAATGAATACACTGCTGTAGGGTGTAAAATTTAATTGCAGATCTTATAACTATACGTGTATTACGTGTAATGAAAAATGCGTTCAATTAGCGTATTTAAGTGCAATTGGCATTTTTGATTGCGAGTGTTGTTGTTGTTTTCGCTGTAAGCAATAGGTGCCTTTTTTCCTTCTCTTGTAGTGGCGGCAATAAACTAGTCTGGCCAATTAACATGCCACTGCGCATTATAAACGCCTCGAGAGCCAAAACATTTTCAACTAAGATTAGAATGACGTGTAAATGCCATTTGGCGCACCTTCCCCGTTATGACAATTGTGACAATGAATTCTATGAAAAGATTTTTACCGTCAAAAAAAAAAAATTTTTTTTTTTTTTTAATTATTTTATTAACGAATTTTGTTAATAGATTTTTAAAACAATACCTCGATATTCTTATATACCTATCAGAGGAAGGAATGATGAGGAGGTGATATTATGTTCGTCTTTGTTACGCATCGCGGATTCTTTAAATTAAATAAATCTTTGATCAACGTAAGATTTCTGGACGAACTATGCTTGCATATCATTCTTCCGTCCACATTCATATTAATCGGAAAAAGATGACCTTGGCTATTATGACCACATATCAAATTATGAAAATCACTACTACTACGTTCATCAATCATCAAAGAGTATCGGGCATGTCTGTTATTGTGAAATATAGCGGGAAACGAAGGTGCCATCGGACTCTATTACGTAATATTTGCTATAAAAATTTCATAAGAAAATCTCGAAATTGGTCCTCAAGATAGGAGAATTTATCGTGATACTAATACGTTCATTAACTTCACCTTGACATCATACTTAAAATCAACTTAAATGAAGACAACGAGCTCATGAATAATTGTAAACATAGTCGAATTTAAATTTGAGTTCACAAGATCCCCCTTCTTCCCCGAGCTTAATCTATGTAACATTCTTACCAATAATACCAACATGATGTAAGAACTTATTCAACGAGAGTTAGTTAATACTTTGCACTATATTCCAGTTTACATATATTTTGATAATTATGATAAGCGCCAGAAATATAAATAAAACAAGTGAAAATGTCAGAGTCGTGCAAACCCGACAATTGAATACCTTACACTAGTTCAATTTTTTTTTTTTTTGCCGTAAAATACGACAAAGGCT
This sequence comes from Glossina austeni, assembly GCA_000688735.1. NCBI lineage: Eukaryota > Metazoa > Arthropoda > Insecta > Diptera > Glossinidae > Glossina > Glossina austeni. Next base: position 59,653 of record KK502887.1, on the reverse strand, counting down.
TACCTGCCCTTATGTGGAACTCGTACTCTATGGAAGTTCATTTGTTGTGAAAGAAATTATCTATTCTTCTGGTAAAATAACAAAAATGAGATTTTGTCTCTTTATATGGCTTACTTTTCATAACAATCCTTGAATAAGAAGAAGGACTGCCTTACTTACGACTGTAAATCTATATGTCAAGTCACTATTTTGTACCAATTTTCCTCTCAAAGTACTAAAATGTAAATCTTTTCGACATCCAAAGGTTTTAAGTTTCAGTTTAATTTATTAATTAATAATAATAATTATTAAAGACAACTTCATTATACAATAATAATCATTAGTGTAATTAATAATTAATGTCCTAGTAAAAGACTATAAAGTCTCTTTCGGCACAACCGTGAACAACACACTGTGAAGCTGGAAATGTAAATATCATAAAATAAGAATATCGTATAATAAAGGACGTAGAGTACGGATTTATGTATTACTTGCAACTGAGCTCATCCTCTCTATCAACTAAATTCTCCCAAAATATCTCGAACATTCTGGCATGCCATTTGAATACAAGTAAACATGGATAAGCATCAAATAGACAGACGTATGGTGGGACAAACAAGCTTAACTTGGGTCAACAAAAGATCCGAATAAGGAAATGAGTTGAAATTGATTATCAAATATAAGAAAAGTTAAGTCTATCTCAAGTCGCTCTAGATGTGTGTGTAAACATAGGTGCAAATTTGTGTGATACCCTTGCCACACAAGTGGTATACAGTATCAATCAATATATTTAAGCATTAACAACAATGCTCATACGCTACCATTAACGTTAACATTAAATTCGAATTGCTCTCATGATTATTATTGTCATGATTAGCAGCACTATGAACGCCACCTTAAATTGAACGATCAATTATCATAAATAATTAAGAAATAATTTTATTTTTTTCTTTTTTTTTTTGCAGCTGATAAATTCCTAAAATAAATAAAACACCCCCTAAGGTGCAGTTCATTCGTATTCACATTAGCCGGAATTCGTCAACAAAATCTGTCATAATTACACTACCACCAACGCAATTAGTAGGTGTGTGTATTATTATGCTTTTATGGTTGTTTGAGTGTCTGGACTTTTTTATGGTTTTATTTGAGTGCCATAAATTCTATTAAATCATTCATTTATTTGTAATTTAAAAACGTGTACGATTTTATGTGTAATAAGCACATAACCAGGCGACGACGTTTGGATACTATCCGCTTTAAAGAATGTTCTGCAATGGCTCCCAGTAATACTTATGTCAAATTTGAAAGTGCAAGGTAGTGAAAAATTTTATTATTTTTTTTTGTTAATTTTTTTTTGTTAACTGACACGTATTTTAGAAAATTTCTGTTGTTCAAAAAATTCATGTAGACATAGAACGCTAACACGTGTCGCGGGAAGAGCCAAACAAATCGAAATCATTCGGAACGATTGATAAATGGTTATAGCCGCAGTGGCTGCATGTCGGGGTTCGTCGAGCATATGTAGCGGCTGTTAGAGATTAAGTGGGTTCTAGCGATATTGCTCGGTTCTACAACTGGATCAATTATTAATCCAGAATACCGCCATTTTTTTTGATGGTGTATTTAAAAAATCAATCTTACAGATATCGGAAATATTTTCCTTAACAACATTGTGTAACATGTTGTCAATTGATTTATGGCAAATCATTAATTTGCACATATATTCATATATATATTTATATATGCGTTTCTATCTGTCTGTCTATGTTTGTTTGTTTGCATGCGCTATGAAAATAATAAAACTTTAGATAATATTTCCTACTGTTTGATGAATGATATCGAATGTTGTGTTTGTTACAATTTTGCACAATACAACAACTTTTTAACCTTTCGCCTTGCTGCCCAGTGTGAAACAATCAATCATACACATACATATATATACATATTTCTATATATATATATATATGTTTTTTTTTTTTTAAATTTTGTCAAAACGGACTTTACTTTTTTTTTTACTTTCATGACATTTAATTCATTCAGTCAATTGACTGGTGTTGATTTTTAATTAATACCAAACGTTGTATGCAAAAATGTTCCGAATAACAACAATAATGAAACCAAACATTAAAAGGTGTAATTAATATGGCATTCTAACGACAGTGTCCGCATTTGTTATATATGTTAACAGCCTGGTACCAATAATACGGTTAAGAAAATGTTGCTAATGGTTTTAACAAAAATTTATTAGAAAATTGAAAAAGTATTCACACAATAAAGATCATGCTATAGATACATACCTTTATTTCTCTTTATTTTTCTACTACTACTTAATTACAGTTTTGTCTTATTTCTCGAAATTATCTTAAAGACAGAGAGATAATATTTCCTTTAAAATAAATTTAAATTCTTAGCCTTTAAATTTTGTAAAAATCTTTTTCTTTTTCTGGGTAGAAAATGAGATATAAAAAAAATTAGGAGCAACAATTAATACCAAAACCGTATAGTAATTGACTAGTTTAACGAAGAAATTCCCGAATATAGCCGACAATCCTCAGGGATTGTATCATACCAGTCAAAATTAGTCAAGGCCATTACCATAATAAGATAACTTTTTAAGACTTTCGCCACATTTCTTACTTTTTTTGTTCATAGCTTTCGAAAGCTTTCGGAAGTCCGCCAAAAAGTTCCATTTTCAAACTGTTTTTGAAACATATGAAATACTCCCTAGATTCTACACAATACTTTTAACGATTCGGTATTCGAAATTTTGTTTGAAACATCAAACGCATTAGCTTTAAATTTGTAACAACAATGAGAATGCGAATGTATGGAGCGAAGAAGGACTTAAAAGATATCCACCGTTGATTACATCAACCGATTCAGAAAAATCGTTGAGTTTAAGCATACTTGGCCTCTCTGACTTCTAATCACGTGATCTCTTTTAATCGGGTTTTGTAACCAAGTGACTCTAGATGCTATACACAAGCCATAAAGATTTTGAAAGCGCAAATTGAAATAATCACAAAATTGAAGTTATTATTATTATTGATCTTTTATCAAGAGAAATAAATTCTAAGACTATAGTCCTAAAGCATTAGCAAAAAACGAATATTTCATTGTTTCCGATGTAGGAGGATGTTACGCCTTACGTTACAGGCAATAAACGAATATTTGATTTTGTTCGATTGTTGACGATGTTACGCCTTACGTTTCTGGCAATAAACGAATATTTCATTGTTTCCGATGTAGGAGGATGTTACGCCTTACGTTTCTGCAAATAAACGAATATTTTATTTTTTTTGATTGTTGACGATGTTATGCCTTACGTTTTTGGCAAAAAACGAATATTTCATTGTTTCCGATGTAGGAGGATGTTACCCCTTACGTTTCTGCAAATAAACGAAAATTTCAGTTAAAACGTCAAATGCGAAATTGAACACGTTTTTCCGCTTTCGATTCGAGAGTGAACGACCCATTTGTACAACCATCTCCCTTATAAAAAAAAGCATTTCAAAAAATTTTTTATATGTAAAATATATCCACATCTTTGCAAAACAATATTTTAATGACTAAATGAATATAAAAAAATTTTAAAGTCTCTCCTATATAAACGTTTTTACAAGAAACACAATTTTTTATGGGAAGAGTGTACAATATTTGGTATTTTATCACCATAAGCTTCTGAACGTGCCTAGTGAGCTTCGGCAGAATGCAATGTTGCCTTTCCGTGGGCGAGGTACGATCAGGTACGATGATGTTACTTACGGAGTTCTTTGTTGAAAATGTTCAACTTCGTATCTGCAGCAGCGACCATTTCAACAATGGACGGTAGGTTGATGGACAGACATGCAATAAAACAGATCACAATTAAGTGAAAACCTTGTAGTGACCGGGAATATTTTTAATATTTTTAATTTTCTAATACTCTGTCTCTCTGTTAATCATTCCGGCTTTTTACTAAGCGGCATATATTGACGGGAGCATACAACGAAAGGCTCAGATGATCTTGAGTGATGGAAATGTGTCCAAAATTTTCGATATCCTTGAGCACCAACGTAAGTGGGCACAGGTACATCCAAATGTCTTCTACTTCACATATTCTGGGGTTTTGGATTTACAATTAAAATCTTAAGTCATTGTGGAGCTTAAGATGAAAACTTTTCTTCTTCAAAAAAGGTAAATCCCTAGTCATGCAAATACATTTTCATAATAAGGGAAACATTTTGGATCAGTTAGGCAGCATGGCAGACAGTTATCAGGTCAGAAGTGTTACTAAGAAAACATTCGTAATCACATTGGGTTTTGAAAATAAATTTCAGTTGAAAATTCTTCCTAAGCAAAATACATTCCTTAGGGTTTGAAAATTTTATCAAAACAACGACTCGAATATAATTTCATTTCTTTATCTTAATTTCTTGAGATTTTCGAAAATTATCCTACTTTCTTAAGAACCGAATAAATCGACACTTCTACGTATATAGTGCGCTTATGCAAGATGAAAATGAAAGAAATGAAATGAAATGAAACGACTTATCATGTCAAGCTCAAGTTGATTGGCTAACGTTGAGGTTATGTTTGACTTCACTCGTTAGTGAATTGCGGAACAAAATCGAGCTGCGATTTCATCGATATTAATAGTGACTGACATCTCGAAGTAAGAAGCATTTTGAAGAGACATTTTTTTCCAAAGGAAAGTTTCGAAAACACCTCCAACGCATACTTCACTTCACTTTGTCTCGTCCATCCTTCTTCTATTTGTATCAACCTATCTTTCTCTCTCCATCTATTCAGTTCCCTCTTCTCCAAGGTCTACTTTTTATGAGCCTACAAAACATAACTTGTCCGTGCTTTCCCGCTCAAAGGGTATCTTAAATTCAATTGTTTATTAAAACAACAATTTTCTATTACAAATAATAGCCAGATAGAGCACAAATATATATATATATATATATATACATATATATATGTGTATGTATAAATTAACTGATATATGCGGCCGCCTAATTGCGGACTTATGCTTATTAAAGCTGAACAATTTTAAAATATCAAGTCGTTTTACAACACCCTCTGTTATCGATCTTTAGTTTTTTTTTGTTTTTTTGTTTTTTT
>KK502887.1:38706-49680 GCA_000688735.1 Glossina austeni | reverse complement strand
GTCAAATAATTTTAACCAAGAGATCTCCCTCCTGACTAAGTCACACAACGGTCGACAAGTAGGCGCAGATAATGCAAGAAAAAAGTAATGCCTGTCGTTTCTCGAGTATTTGTTGTTGTGAGTCAAATAATTTTAACCAAGAGATTGTTGTTGTTATTTTACGGAATGGAAAAAAACAAATAAATGCTTTTAATTAAATTAAAACAAATGAGAAACTAAATGGTAGCAATTAGTAAAGTTCTAGTTATTTCCATTTAACAAGTCATTTGACAGGTAAATAAAATTCAACCATCAGTGTAATTATTAAGAGTTCACCGACTAATTATAATATATAGTAAATACATATTTATTTTTTTTTTTTATCCGATTTTATATATTTGCCAATATTTGTCGGTAATAATTAAAACAAATTAACGCAATATCTTGCAACAAATACCGCCAACTATACACTGTAACAATGACAACGGCAAACACGGCTTGCTTATGCTACTTGTTCTTAATCTTAGGTAATATAAAAAATATTAAGCCTTATAAGATATCATATCTAAAGTTAGTTAATCCGAACTGTCAGAGTGTATTAAAAAAAAAAAAGAGAAAAAGCTCAATAATTTTTCATTTGCATTATATTTCTAATACATACGATTACGATTACGATTACGAGCGTAAATACAGCTTAGCATACAACTGCATATCAAAGCAAATTGAAATTGATTGAGTTCAGATAAAGACACTAACGTATGCATATACATACATACATACATAGATACATACATACATACGCTTAATGATGTTAACATTTATTCAGGTAAACATATAAACGTACAAATATATACATAATTAATAAATATCTCAATAAAAACAACTTAATTATATACACTAAGCAAAACAGTTTAAATCTAATTTATGCAAAATGCAAAATGCTGTAAAAGAAAATTATTTTAAAAAGAAATGTTAGAGATTGCGAGAGATGTAATTTATTAGAATAATCTTAACGATCGATCTTACGGTGTCTACAAAAATCAAATATGTTTTTATATTACACTTTTTATATGATTCGAAAGTTCAGTTGTGTGGCCGGATTTTTTATATCCATCGCATTTTTTTTTTTTTAAAGAAACGCTAGACAAAAAAAAACAACAAAGATTAAAGTTTTGACGCCTTATATAGTATGAGGTGGCCGTGATTGATTTTTCCCACTTTTGCGCACACACTGACAATTTTTGTCGCTCCATTTATTGTAGTTCTTGGGTAATGAGCAAAAAAACCAAGTCTCTTGCTTTTGAAGACAGTGGGGTTTTGCAGTTTATTTTGTACTGTGAACTTATGCCAGTTATAGTACCTACTAGTGTCTGGAACCTAGTACCTACTAGTGTAGGAACTTCCAATTTTTCTGCCGGCTTCATTCGATCGATTCATTATTGCAAGCAGGGGAATGTTTAACACAAACAGACTGATAACTCTACTACAATACGGTCAGGCCTTCACTGCAAAATGCCATTCCATATAAGACGGGTTCGGACATCGTCACACGACTTTGTAGAAAGGCGTCTATCTTCTTCTTAGAGCGTCACACGTCATTCATTAAGATGAGATCTCTGAAGCTTCTTTCAAGGCATTGCACACATTTTGACAAATTAATTTATGTAGATATGTAAAGTATTTAAAATTTGCGTGCGCAAGTTGCAAGCTCTAGTTATAAGATTTATTTTGGCCAGATTTGGAAGAATGAGATTATACTAAACTTTGTTCTTAAATTTACAAAAACCCACAAATATTTTAGCAGATTGACAGCAACGAAATATTCTAAACTATATCTGCCTGATGACTTATTCGATTATTACAGCCAGAGCTTGATGGTTACCGTAGAAAACAAAGAAAACGAAACTTAATGAACTGGCGCCAAGCAATTAATTTTTTTCGAAATTGAATGGAAGTCCTTGGATTTTTCAACAATTTCTTAACTGAGAATAGCCTCAATCATGAATTGAAAACACATTTTGAACAAATATTTCAGCCGTTGTTTAAAAATCAAAGAGTCAATGTACACGGATGAGGCAACCAGAAGAACGAGTTGTTAACAAATAAAGGAATCTTAGCTTGACTAATACACAGCACCTCGCAGCAAACGATATACACCGCAAAGCATTCCCGTAATTTTGGACGTATCAGTTAAATACACGAAACCTTACAACACTTGATAAATAGACCAAACCAGTCCTTATCAAACAAGAACTTAACACACTTAATGACATCTCTGATGCGTCCATCTGAATATTATATACGGATGAAGAGGCCTGATATATGTCTTTCCTGTGGAAGTGGATTTATTTGATTCGTCAACTAAGGAAACGAACGCTGTTTATATTTTCGTTTACATCGACAAACATTAACGAACAATATTTTGCAAGCTATTCTCGGAAATGGTCTGCAATCTATAGCTTACTTACTTAGTACATAGTAGTAATGTGCAGGTAATGCCATCATACTAACGTATACATACATGTATAGCCCGGGGGTTCGACGTGGCATGGCTACCTTTGCGTGTTAAAAATCCAATAAGTGACGTTGGGTTCACTTCCTCCAGAATTACATACTAAAGTCAATCTATACTTTAAATGTAAACCGACTATGTTTCGTTTGTCTTTTGCTTTTTCAATCTAAAGCGCATGCATATAAGTTACGACAGTATAACGATAGAAAAAAAAAAGTACTAATTAACGAAAATTTTCTAATGTACACGAAACGAAACGAAAACGGTGAACGGGTGTTTGTGGTATGTTTGTGTTTGTTTGTATGCGCATATCTATTAAATTCATTTAGAATTCCACTCGTGTATTTTCTTAGTAACACTTATTGCTATTAAGCACTTATCATTAAAGTTAATTAATGACATGTATATATAGCCGTCTATGCTTGCTAATCAATTAATTAATAAGTATGCGATTAAATATTAGCAAAGCGTTTTAAAACAAGCATAAAACAAGTAAAAAAAATTTAATTGAGCTGCGAACGAACCTTTCACACCACCTCTTAGCTTGATCTTGGAAAAAGTCTAAAAAAAAACGAAACTACTAAGTTTTCATTCTCCACAATAGTGATTGGGCGTGGCTCGTTTTTTCTCTTTTTTTGTGGAAATTTTTATCGTGGTTTTTTTTGTAGTTTATAGGTGATTAGAGAAATAACCAGATTACCTTACACAGTAGGCGTGTTCTTTAATCAAAATGTCCCGTTTATCATGCCGCCTTGCGCAGAGAAGCTTTCAATACTTCTGGCAAAATTTAAAACACATANAAACCACTGACCTAGAGTGAAAGGTTGAAAACATGGATGTCATCCACCAAAGTTTATTAGGGCCCTGTTTTCTAACCGACCTTCCTTTCATTTTGCCCAATTTAAAAATGAAATCAACGATGCGAACATAAGAAAAATCACTTGTACAGAGACTGACCATCTTACAGTCTAACGGCTCCGATAGCTATTTGTGGGAACTCCTACCAAAGAGGGGGATTCCAGCCTTCAAGAAAATCAGGATTTGATTACGCAAATGACGATAATCTTGCCCAACGTCTCCCTATACCTCAAATACGGATATTTATCCTTTATCATGTCTAAGACCACCTTCGCAATCAAGCTGATGGTGATATCATTACTACTTCGTCCGGTAAGCTTTGTTGGGCTATTATTCTCGAGAAAATTTCGATGCCCAGTAAAGATATCTTTCCAAACCCATTAGGATTTCCAATTGTATATTCGTTCGGACCATTCGTTCTTTCTGTAGGCTTTCTAATCCCAAAGATGTGCCACAACTCAAGCTATGTATAACTTACCGAAAAAGAAAAATCTCTTGCACATGGGGCCTACAGAGGAGGCTGCTCTGCGGATAAAAAGGTTGTAAAGCATATTTCTGGCAAATGAACGTTACAATGCCTTTTCAGTTCTAGGATATTCTTGTAATATTTCCTGATTAANTAAGCAGTTATGTAGTTTTTTGTATTAGTTTTTATAAAATTATAAAAAAAATAAGGGAACAAATAAAATTGTATCCGATTCCGAGCTGACTCCAAGACGCTATGTATAGAGTTATGCGATACCAGAGACATAGAGAATGTTACGGAAAGTCTTCTATGGCAATGTCACTTAGACACTTCGATGAAAACAAACATAAAACAACAACAAAATAAAAAATAAAGGAACAAATAAAATTGTATCCGATTCCGAGCTGACTCCAAGACGCTATGCATAGAGTTATGCGATACCAGAGACATAGAGAATGTTGCGGAAGGTCTTCTATGGCAACATCACTTAGATACTTGAAGCATGATGAAAACAAAGACGCGTGTAACGCAAGTTATCGAAAATTCAGATAAGGTTTTAAGATTATCATCATATGCTTAGAATAGGCAGACACAGGCAGTGGCACATGACTGCTTGAAGTTAAAGCAGTAAATCTGCTTTCAATGGGCAAACTTGGATAAATGGTACGAGACTTATTTCTATACATTACCAGCTTTTGATGAAAATAATATCAAGTGCGTCGAAACAAGTCTTTTGCGTTGTTGTGAAGAGAAGACTGCACGACTCTTCGTGAGCATTTATCAAAACGGCCCCATATACTATAGAGTTCGGGAAGTGTAGCCAAGTCGGGCTCTTTGGCAAAAAAGAAAAGATAAAAAGCGTAGACAACGTCCCCTTTTCTGCTATACAAGCAGGTTCGTGCAGCGTTGCTCCCCCTGCTTAATTCTAAAGCAAAGTGTAACGCATTTGAAGAGAAATATTCTGGCCGTTGCCATGCGGAGGGTTTCGATGAGCCTACAGTATTCTTCTTAGGAATACTGACTCCTCTAGCCAAACCATCGAAATCATCTCTGAGGAACATTACCAAATAAATCATACACTAATACTAACAAACGTAAGTTAGTTGATCAATATAAAGCATATGCGAAAAGTCATTTTAAGTGGACTCTTCTGCATGGCAACACTCGGATTCGTTCATTCTTCTGATTAGTCCATTTTTCAACTGTTGGTTAATTGTCTGACTAAGGTGCGCTGCCACGACGGATCACATATCCATACACTTGATGAAGGCAGAAAATAAAAGCAAAATAACGGGTTGGAGTCAGCTCGGAATCGGATACAATTTTATTTGTTCCCTTATTTTTTTTTATAATTTTATAAAAACTAATACAAAAAACTACATAGCTGCTTACGCCAAAAAATTATTTAAAGCAAAAGTTTCAAAAAAATAATTTTCTCCTAAGAAAAAGACTCATGTGACGCATTTGTGAAGAAAGTTAAAATAAAAAAAAAAAATTGATTTCATTTGTGAATTTTTTATTTATATTTTTTTTATTTTTTTTGTATGCTCGATTTAAAAAAGAAGAATAAAAGGCTTACACGCATAAGTCTACCAAAACATCTCGATGTGAAGTGAAGATAACTTAGCATAACAAAACAATTGAATGTGGATAGCGCTGTGCTGGTTGTGTTTTGCTTCCTGAAGACATACACATCTGCGAAACATAAGCATGCGTCGAGAAATACAACGATTATTAAAAGACGATAACTAAGAAAAATATGAAATACCGATTACAAGCACGGCAGTAATTCCACAAGTGACTTACAAGAGCGTTTAGTGCTTAACCAGAATGTGAAAAAATAGTAAATCCTTTGAATATTTTGTTGAGAATTTAAAATATTTCACTCTTCGAGTGGTGACAAAAAAAAAAAAAAAAACATTTAACTCTTTCACTGGCAGCCAAATTGCAGACCACCACTGCATACGCACAGCGGGCGCATACATATATACATACATCGTGCGATGGTAATTCCAAGAAAAAAAAAATTAAATTTCCTTTACCCAAAAAATAATTTGTAAAAGAAAAGATTAAACATAAAAATGTTTCTCACAGAGACAGAAAATGCATAAATGTATTAGTGACTCTCACGAGCGGACATACACATTTTTTTTTTTAACTGCATGCTTTTCCGCAAAGGTAAAATTTCGAAAACTGTCCTGATATATGGAATCTGTTGCTTATGCAACTCACGCAACATCGAGTTTCTTTTTCTTGGATCAGACCTGCAATCCCGAACTGCGTGTCACTTTGCGTATCATCCGACTTCCCCCTTGTTTTCAACGTCGATATTGCTGTTTAGGCTATTTTTGACAGGTGGATATCAACAATAGGTGCATGCTCATCGTAGGCCTCGTCCGTACAATTTACCAAATGTTGTGACCGAACTGTAGTTTTTCTCTTTTCTTTCAAGTTAGAGCAGAAAAGCAAAGCTTTATTGTTTTTGTTACAAAAATCGATGTCGAAGTTGAAAATCGAATCGAAGGAAGATTTCCACGTTGCAATATGTGTTTATGTTACGACTGATTATTGTTGACAGATGTCCGAGATTTAAAAAAAAAAACCGAACTTCAGTCGTACACGACCACCACGCATTTTATTGGCCCCAGCCATAGATGAAACTTAATTGCGTATATTATATATGTATATATATAGAAACAAATTTACACACGTGCAAACATATACATATATATATATACATATACATAAATATATATATACACCTATACCTATACCTATATATATATATTTATATATATATATATACCTATACCTATACCTATATATATATATATATATATATATATATTATATATATATATATATATTTATACATACATATATATATGTATATATATATGTATATATATATATCTATGCATAAGTGCATGAATATAAAATATATCTATATATATATATATATATATATATATTCTTATTCACAAAAGATCTTCATTTTAAACTATTTTAAATAAATTAAAAAACACTCAATCATCTCTTACTTAACACGTGATTTGTTTGATTATTATTTCTCCAATTTTGTCAGCCAGTGTTCAACGGTTAGGTCGTCTCTCTTTAAACGGCAAAAAAAAGTTTTATGCACATACGTATGAAGGTGGTACGAGACTACACATATGTATGTATGTATAACTGTTGTACCTATTTAGTTGAGTTGTAAATGTCACTGTCATTTAAAATCATTAGTATTATTATGTGAATTTCATATCAATGCTTTCATCTACAGATACATGTTCTTACAGATATGCCTGAACACATTTAGAGTTTAACAAAAACTACTACTGACTAAAACACTATGTACTGACGAGCATCTCTGTGTTCTGTGTGAAGAGTACATAATTGTGTACATATGTTTGAATGGAATTAGAATGTTTGTGTTTTATTATTGTTATTACTAGTGTCGAAATGGTTTTATACCCACGACCATAGGTGCTGAAGAGTGCATATTAATTTTATCAACCTTTTTGTAGCATCGAAGCAAATGCGTCCGTGTTATGTTAACTAAAAAATATTAAGGTTTACACATTTGTTTATGTTGTCGTGACGAATTTGTGGAACCAGAAGTGACGATAATCAATCATGCCTTCCGCGTTATTTGACAGCCGGCTGTTTGAATCTAATAAGCATGCATGTAAATTAGCGACAATAAGGCCAGTGAAAGTAACTTCTTGGTCAGCATAAAATGCACATAAAATGCACACAATCAAAATACATTGAAAAAGTCCTCTATATGTTGGCTGGTGAGTGCTCAACATTCGCATTAAAGCGTATGCTTATTTGTTTACTTGTTTTTTTGCTTTTAATTCTTACACTCTACAGCAATTACGGTCAGAGCTTGTCCAACAGGCGGGAACGACTAAAGAAAAACTTCGCGATTTATTCTACCAAACGGGTCAGAATCATTTTTCAAACCACTTTAAGCTTGTCTGCCCGTCAGTCCGTTAGCCCGTTAGCCCGTTATCCCGTTAGCCCGTTAGCCCTTCAGACGTCTGTCCATATGTCCTTGTATTCAATTTATAGGAAATATTTTGCTTGTTTGTTTTTGTCATTTGACATATATTGCACCAAGGACGACTCCTATTGAAAATGGATTGTATGACAATATTTTGACGATCACTTTTCATTTAAGCATCGCCTTTAAGAGATTTGTAATTTTGAATATACTTCGAGAAGAATAGTAGAAAAATAATATTTGAGCCTAATTAATAATTGCATCAGAGCAATATACAGAAGATAGGGAGATTTTTTGGTCTTCCTTCCATGTAAATATTCTTACAAAATATAATCTTTATGTAGCAACAAGATCTACTTTTTAATACAAAAATAATGATTTGGCTCAGTGGATAATTTTTTCCAATATAAGGCTTCTTCTCGTCAAAGGGAATTCTTCAAGGGACAAATTATAATTTTGTATATATTTTTTTGATAAAATTTAAGCCAAATACTGGATATTGAACAGGTATTGAATAGTCGGCCTTGCTTGACCGTAATATTTTCTTCTTCTTTTTTTAATTAAAGCATTTTCCAGATTTGTCTTTTGTAAATTTTTATTTTAAATATTATCGTCATCATCATACATAGACATACATTTACATATCTACATATACATAACAATTTTTACTGACATTTTGCTATGACGATAATATTGATATGCAAATTTCGTTAACCTTAAACCAATTACATCTATAATTGAATTATGACCTAAATTACTTTGTTGTTGTTTTTTTTTTTTTTTCAAAAAGAAAAAGAGACGAAGAAATTTTCAAATTACATTTAATGCAATTAATTATTCCTCCTTCAGATGGCAAAGGTTGTGAAGACGTAGTTGTCTAAGATCCCTTAATAAAGGTATTGGGCAATGTATTGAGCGAAATCGTGCGTATTTCTTGCCTCGATTAACTTCATTTTTTTTTTTATAAGTAATCCGATTAACACGTAGCAAGCAACACCTAGCAAAGTCTTAAATGGCTTTGCCTTGAATATTATAAATTATTGCTTACATAAAAAAATTCATTTTTTTGCCAGATTTATACGTATGTATAAAGGGATTACGCCCATTATCAAATTTGATATAACAAAAGCTCAGAAAACGAAGAATTTCATTGTGGTGCAGCTACGGACGTTCTGAGCACAGATTTCAGATTGAAATAAATAGAGATACACACGAACACGTATAACATTTTTCTCGACAAGTTTTTATCGTTTCTCTGACAGAAAAGATTACACAAAATACGGAAACGTCCGAAATATCGATTCTGAATTTTTCTGCCAACACGAAAGCACGCTGAAAAAAGCTTCCTCGGTAAACAGTAACGTTATTTAAAATTGTTTTTCTCTCTTACACCCCTTGCAGTGCCAGATACATTAAGTTTTTGCGAGATGTATGGAAGATTTGAGATAGACCGGCCAATATGTCTCTCTGTCTGTCTGTCTGTCAGTTCGTCTATTATCTGCCCATGTACCCTTTGTTTAATCTACCGGTCATAATTTTTCAAAAATGTTGATGATGATGTTCTTGGCCCAAGGACGGACGCTATTGAAAATGGTTCGGATTGAACCCTTCACGTATAAGGCTTTCTTTTGAAAACTCATATGGCAAATGTATATAAGAAGTTATGAAGAATTGTGTGAAGAGCAGTTTTTACTTATTTTCAACTAAGTAATTGCTCCGAAAATAAAAAAAAAAGTTCTCGATAGTAACAAACTTACCAAAAAAATGAATTTGAGAAGAAATCGGTCTTCGGTCTTAGAAAACTTTTATCCAAATTATTGGTGAGTGTAAGGGAAGTGTTCCACGCCTGAGGAAGTAAAAGAAACGTAAACTTGTTGCCTAACATCAACAACACATTGATAGTTAGTATCAGTAACATTGTGTCTCATTATTACTAGACTTTATTTTACCAGCTAAGTGTTACTTATATGATGTCTAAGCTAAACGTAAATCGTATTTTCGTGCAAAAATACTACAGAGTTTATCACTCTTTCGGTTATTATCCTTCAATGGTTGTTTATTAATTAAAATTACAAATAAGAGGGTAAAAGTTCAGAGGATAGGAAAATTGGTAATCATCCGATTCATCCGATAGCGGCTCTTTTCAAAAGTAAACCTATTAAAAATCCTATGAAATGTTTATCTTTATCTTTATTTTTATCATTTAAATTGTATTTTATTTCTTATCTGATCGTGTAAGTCAACTTACAGTAGAGTAGAGATATGCTACGAGAGCGATTGTGTCCTAAATTATTTCACTTTTTGACAAACAATCGCTTTTCATTACTGTCTACTATATTTAAACATGTCTCCTCTCTTTTTCCTTTACCTTTCACTCTTCTTCTTCTCTCGCCCACCCTTTTTTGCTCTCGTTCGGCTTACCACTCATTCCCTACACTCTCTCTCATTTCATACAATTTAATTGACAAATCTCTACTATTCATTCTAATGAATGAAGATGTCTTTCACATAAAAAAAAATGAAAAAAAAAATGAATAAAAAATGAATAAAAAATGAATAAAAAATCTCAGAGGTTTAGAGCTACAGGCACAGAAGCTGATCGCAAAATGATCACTTTCAGTACATTTTAAGCGGCCTCTTCAAACGAGCTAAAGCGGTTTCTAAAAAAAAACCAAAAAAAAAAAAGAGAAATAAAAGGGAAAATAGTGGAGATTTAACTTTCAGTATTTATATTGAAAAAAAAAAAACGTAAAATAATAAAAAAAAAAAAAAAAAATAAGAATTCAATTGGTCTCAATTGAAAGCGCGAATTCATTTCATCGGCCATCAAATAGAAATATTTCTAAAAACGCAAAAAACAGAGGGAAATTTATTCTTTGGGAAAAAAAAAAAAAAAAAAAAAAATAAGAATTCAATTGGTCTCAATTGAAAGCGCGAATTCATTTCATCGGCCATCAAATAGAAATATTTCTAAAAACGCAAAAAACAGAGGGAAATTTATTCTTTGGGAAAAAAAAAAAAAAAAAAAAAAATAAGAATTCAATTGGTCTCAATTGAAAGCGCGAATTCATTTCATCGGCCATCAAATAGAAATATTTCTAAAAACGCAAAAAACAGAGGGAAATTTATTCTTTGGGAAAAAAAAAAAAA
>KK502887.1:0-17286 GCA_000688735.1 Glossina austeni | reverse complement strand
TTTTTTACAAAATATAGTAAACAAAACATGTGTTTATGTAAATTAATCAATATTTGTAATCTCAGTATTTTTACATTATGTCATAGTGCTGTGTAAAAAAAGTTTGGTTTGTGTCTTTGCTAGTTATATTTAAATATAACTTCAGACCCTTAAACTAGTTGAGTGGAATTTTCTAAAATCTGTTACTCTTAAAAAACAGGCCTCATTTCCGATTCCAATGCAGACTATTTACGTCGCACTTTTGATTATGCCATCGAAGTGGTAAATTCCGATTTGACTGTACCGTTAACAGGCCATCAAGAAACTATGGATTACGGCAATATTATGCAAGGCGTTAATCGGCTGTGCAAGTTGACAAAGGTAGCTGAAATAGTAATGAATTTTTCAATGTTGTAATGCAAGTACTCTTCTGAATATAGTTGGGCGTAGGGGGAATTTTCGCTCCTTCTGCGGAAAATACTGCATCGTATATGATGCATATGTGCGATAGCAAAGATATACCATTCGTTTACTCACACCTTAGTAGACGTTATGACGCTCTCAACCTATATCCTCATCAGTTAGATATTGCGAAAGCAATTCATGCTATTATAGAGGAATTTGAATGGTCACGGTTTATATACCTTTACGAGAACTGTGAGAACATAAGTAATTCGATATAAAGGGTTAAATAAGAAACATTTTTCTTTCAGCCGAATTTCTAAGTGTATTGGATGCACTGATGTCGTTATACGTTTCGACAGGACCTGTGATTAATATCGTTCATTATGACTTAAATTTAAATGGAAATTTTAAATCAGTTTTACGTAGAGTACGTAAATCGGTAGATAATCGCATCCTAATTATGGGCTCTACACAATCCGTGGCGGAATTATTAAAACAAGTAAGCAATTGCAAGAGTTTTAAATGATTAAAAAAATCAATTTTCGAATATATCCGTATGCGCTTTTTCTAAGTTTCCCTCTCCTACCTAAATTTGCATGCGTGGACGTGAATTTTCGGTTCATATTGGACATTGGGTCATTGGACATCAAAGACCTCACAATGCTCGCGGGTAGCGAAGATCTATCCAACAGCCCCGTTTTTTGCTTATGTATGGGTATACCTTATGCGCAAATGTTCTAAGGAATTAAAGAATACGTTAACATATTTGCTTGTTAGTCGGCTGATCAAGATCGAGAAAGAGTCAGAAATTCCGATAAATATTTTCAAGTTTTTATAAATTCGGTTTTCTAGTTTTCTTATCTCATTCCGGAGACATCCAGACGTAGTTTGACATCGAAATAGGAGCTTGTGACAGAGACTCTTGAATATCAATTTTGTTATAAGGCACAAGCCTTAAGCCACAAGCTAACGATGTTTGTGACTTATGTCTCTGTGACGTGGCTCAGAATACCTCGGTTAGTTTTTGACTATTTTGACTTTTCGCTATTCCAAAATAATTAATATAACATCATATTACGATGATAAGTAATACGATGGCCGATTTAACGAATGATCTCCAACTTTATTCTCAAAAATTGACCAGAATATAGAAAGAAAGAAAGAAAGAAAGAAAGAGAGAGAGAGAGAGAGACAGACAGACAGACAGAGAGAGAGAAAGACAGAGAGAGGGAAATACAGAGAGAGAGAGCGAGGACGTCCGAACGGGAAAGAAATATGTGAAAAATGTAACTAAAGCACTTTAATTATCTCTTAAATGCATTTGTAAGGCTCAACAAGTTGGCATTATGAACGAAGACTATAAATATATTATCGGAAATTTGGATTTTCATACTTTCGATTTAGAAGAATACAAATATAGCGAAGCTAATATTACGGGTATGCGTATGTTTTCCGCCGAACAAAGTGAAGTGCGAAATCTTATGCTAAATTTAGGTTATTTTGATGAAACTACAGAAAACGAAATTATACGAAATGGTAAAATTTTCAATTTGCTCTGCAAAGAAATTATTTCTTACTTCTTCTGATTTGTATTTAAGGTTCTTGCCCCATCACTATGGAAATGGCTTTAACTTACGATGCTGTGATAGCTTTCGCTGAAACCACGAAACATTTACAATATACACCACATGCACTTAATTGTTCAGATTTCTCAATTGATGTCCTAGAGGATGGTACAACTTTTAAGAATTATATGAGATCGGTAAGAATTATTAACTGACTTTATCGATTTTTTCCAACTCTAAACAAATTTACAACTAGCTATTGATTATTAACTATTTTTCTGTACTCAGTACTTGGTGCTTGTCGGACCTAATGAATAAGAATATATAACCGCAAAAAATTATTCATAATAACAAACCACAAGCAAATTATTCAGTTCCAGTAGATTGTAAATTACCTTTTAGTCGAGGACCTTTTTCTTTAATTCAATTAGTTTTTCCTTAATGTAAAAAAAATTTAATGCTGACCTAATCTCATTTCTTCGCCACGCGTAGCTCAGCAGACATCAGAAGTCATCATTTTCTCTTGCGCGCTTGAAAAGCGCTCTTCAAAATTGACTTCATGAGATTATTTTTGTAACCCCCTATTTAGATAAAATTTTATTTATTTCTAAACTGCAAGTATTTTTATGGCGGATTATATCTAACCGGTGTATACACAGTTCAAGTTCAACCCAAGTAAAAACCCAAACTGAAACTGAAACTCAAACTGCTTGCGCAACATTTTATTCAATTATTTCGTTCCATTTCTTTTAGTCGTGCAGCACTCTATAGATTTAAAAAAAAAAAAATTTCGCCAGAGTACTTGACCCGTTCGTTACCAGCTCCTCCTGGGAAAAACGTTCGCATAGTCGAAGATATTGTAAACTGATACAAAATTTATATGTGATGTCGGACTATAGTAAGAAACCACTGAGTACAAATATATCTGACGGTTGGATATGTTGTAAATTTTTGCTTTAATTTATATAATGAACGTGAGATGAGAAAAGAACTGTACCTTCTTATGAATCTAAAGACGTACAACAACTTAATCAAAAAAATATTATGTCAACACTACAAATTTTTAAATTATAGAAAAGATTTCAAGAAATCCAACAGAACAATACGTTTATAATGTCGCAACGGTTCCAGAGGGTTCTGCAGAGGGGTTTCTTTGCGATTTTTTTTTGTTTTCGTTCTTCAACTTTGGACTGCTTTCAACTATTTTGAAACAAAGATTCTTTTCACCCATAAGTAAAACAATGACGAANGGCTCGTAAATTAGTGATATCACATAATCGATTTTCAATCGATTAAATTAGCAATTTATTCTTTATCGAAGTAATGGTTTATTAATAATTTACCGCGGGCGGAAATGCAATTCCAGTAGATCTGAAAGAACGATAGGAACTATTTGTGCACCGAATTTCTAGACGAAATCGCCAATAATTTTTATTTATAAAGTTTTATTTTTTCATTCTTGTTCATATTTATGAATTGATCGAACTTATAAGTTTACATTGAAACTATGCACCGTTTCCTTATGCATTTAGCTCAAATTGTAGATGCACATCTACGGATTATGCAACGTACTTGTTGGCTTATTACAGGCAAGGATGTATGTAACGCTCAAATGCGGTTCCCACATTTTTTGGTATATCTATCCAAATATATGGATATGTGCATAAATTGCAAACGTTGAGTATTGTAAAGCCTGTCTGTCCTTCTGTCTGTCTGTCTGATGACTGTGAATGCAATTTTGTGTTTAATTTTGTCACACTGTTCATGACAAGGAGCCTGACTTATTGGAAGTGGAGTAGATCGGATCAATTTCACAACTAGTCCTTGCCTCCGGAAAAGTCCTTAAATGGAAAAATCTGCATCTTTTAAAATTTCTCCACAAAAATCAGTAAATAAAATAGCATTGATATCAAAAATTTGACTTCGGTGGACTCATTTTTTGGATCATTTGCTATATAACTGTTCCTATGAAAAGTAAGCCTTTATATAGAAAGAAGGTTTAATTTTCAGTATCTTATAATAATTATTTCGCATAAAATTTAACTGTACAAAGGCCTTTTTTTAGACACCTCTCCCGATAAGGGACCTGTCGAAAAATAAAGCTCTACATGGTAACAATGTCTCTGTGTGCTCTGCATCTTTGAGAAGAATATTAGTTTTGCTAAAGTTTGACAGGGTTAATTCATGTCTTGCTTCCCTTCCATATAAGCGTTCCCATGAAATGTAGACTTTCGAATGGATAGTTGGCTTTGCCCCTATGCTACAACATCTTGTTCTCATATATTTTCAGTCGAAATCGGACGGTGGTGTCAGTCCATTGGCTTTTAGCAATTTGGAAGGTATTTATTACGTTCTAATTGTTGGCTGTGCTATATCTATGGTTTTCGGCATAATCAACTGGTGCTTCGAAGTGGCCCGAAAAGCACAAAATTATAATGTAAGTACTTGTCTAGATCTTAATATGTATAAATTTCTATAAAATATTTCAATAATAATATACTCAAAAAGGTACCGTTTAGTGCTGCTCTGAAAGAAGAGTTTAAAGCTGTTACAGATTTTGCAAATAACGAACGTCTGCTGAAAGGCGCCAATTCTATATACTCACGCAGCCGCAATTCATCAATTGATTCAACAATAGATTCGTTCGAAACCGATTCGAATGATGAGAGTATGAGTGAAAATGAAAAAGAAGAATAAATCAATGGAAAAGCTTTTTCACTTTCTCTTTTCAAAATTTTCCAATTTTAATCAGTCGATCTCTACTGGAAAATCATAATAAAAAATTTAGTCGCGTTTCTCTCTTGCGTTCGCAAACATTGAACTCGAAATATTTGTATACTACTAAAAATGTTCAACTATTTTGAAGCTATTTTTTAATAAAAAGAGAAATTTTAAAATGATATTTTTGAATTCATTATTATTGCAAGTTATCGTTTATATTGAATGCATTAAATTGACCTCAGCGCAATATGGTTTCACTAGTTATGATATGTCCAACCCAAGGGATGCTATAACAGTAGGTAAGCTTTCTCACTTATGTACATGCATATGTAAATACATATATATATATACACTTGTGCATATATATATCATACCTATTTATACTTACATATATATATATATATATATATATATATATATATATATATATGTATACGTGTATACATACGTTCAGATAGACATGCATTTATGCTTCTGCTTATCCATACATACATATATACACAAATATATAAACGTCTGTATATATGTGTGTGTTTACATATATATAAAATTATCTGCTAAAATTTGATCATATTTAAATTTTGTAAACCAAATGTTCACTTAAAAATATCACTTTTATAAAAATGTATGTTTAGTGATAATTTGATCAACTGACACGTTCATCGTTAAAAGAAAACTTTCGCAGTTTTTCTATAGTTAGTTAAAGGAGTATATACTTGGGAGTGATTACTCTTTAAAATGATTATAATTTGTTTTAACAGGTTTTTCTTTTTAATAATTAAATTAAAATAATTTATTATTATTATTATTGTTATTAATGTAGCCGGAGGAATAAAACCTAAGACTGAAGACTTGAACCGCAAATCTTAAACACAATGCATTTGTTCGGTATCCCATTTAGTTTGGCTTTGAGAAAATACAATTAAATCCATTGTTGGGAAAAAACGAAATGATTTTTCAAACGCCAATTGTTATTATTATTAATTAATAATTAGAAATTAAATCACTTTTTTCTCTTGCAATATTTTCCATCTACCTGTAGGTCTGTTAACGGACCGTAATCATGAGAAAATGACTCTTGTAGCTGAATGCGCCATGGAAGTCGCCAATATTGATTTGCAAACGCCTTTGGTATTAAGGCAAGAAGAAGTTCCTTTCGGAAATTCATTTCAAGGTTACGGGAAATTATGTAAAATGATGCAGGTACGTTTTAATAGTTAACTGTTTTAAATGATAATTTTTTTACATAATTTCCTAAATTTTTAGATCGGTATTGGTGCCGTATTGGGGCCATCTTCCAAGCATACTGCTTTACATTTAATGTCAATCTGCGATGCGAAAGACGTACCTTATTTCTATGGCCATATGTGGCAATCAGCTGAAGCTTTCAATTTGCATCCTCATCAAGATGATATATCAAAAGCTTTGCATTCTCTGTTAACAGAATTTCAATGGTCACGATTTATATTCCTTTACGAATCGACTGAATACTTAAATATATTAAATACGATAATGGCCCTTTATGGTCTTAATGGCCCGATCATAACCGTTTTACGTTATGATATAAATTTAAATGGAAATTTTAAAAGTGTTTTAAGAAGAATACGTAAATCAATTGATAATTATATAGTCGTGGTGGGTTCTTCCGACACAATGCCTGAGTTTTTAAGGCAAGCCCAGCAAGTCGGTATTATCAATGAAGATTACAAATATATTATTGGAAATTTGGACTTTCATTCATTCGATTTAGAAGAGTATAAATATAGTGAAGCAAATATAACAAGTTTACGCATGTTTTCACCGGAAAAGCTAAGAGTGAAAGAGTTAATGTTAAAGTTGGGTTATACGTATGCTTTGGATGAATATCAAAATGGTAAAGAAATGGAAATGTGATAAATACTGTAAATTAATATGAGGTATTTCGAAAGGTTCTTGTCCCATTACCGTTGAAATGGCATTGACATATGATGCCTTGCAATTAATTGCTGAGACTACTAAGCATATCTCTTTAAAAGCAGAGCCCCTTAATTGCACAGATCGCAGTGATGGCGTAACGGAAGACGGTTCTACGTTTAAGAATTATGTACGATCGGTAGGTTAGGATATATTAAAATCTATTTTCATTTAATTATTTATTTATTTCTTTCATCCAGTTGAATATTCATAAAAGAACTTTAACCGGTCAGATTTATTTCGAGGGCAACGTACGGAAAGGTTATACCTTTGACGTCATTGAATTGCAACCTTCCGGCGTTGTTAAAGTAGGCACTTGGAATGAGTTAAGCAATTATACAAGTCAACGTTTAAAACCTACAAGCGCTATATTTGAAAACTTCGACAATACTTTAGTTAACAGGACTTTTATAATATTACTGTCAGTGCCGGTAAAAAATAGTTTTGTAAAAATTAATTTTATCATTCTGCCCATCATCAAAAGACATCCTGCTCCTTATTCGTTATTAACGAGAGATTCTCTATTGACTTGGCAGTATCCACTGTCCATCAATTTGTCGTCTCTCTCACAATCCCGTAAAGTAATATGGAGACTTCAGTCTTAAGAACTTGATATTAATTGAAGACGATGAAGTTTCAACGTTATAGTCGGGCACGATCGAGCTACTTTATCCATTTCTCGCTGCTATGGGCGAGTCGATATGATGCACTTTCAGTAAAAGTCGCCCCATTTTATCTGTTTTAGTCCTCAAATACTAAAAATTGCTAAATTAAGTCTTATTTTCTATGAAAAACCTTAAGTGGAGAACGGGTTCCATAAATAATCCTGCCTGGCACGACCACCTTATTAGTACGTATACGTTTTTTTTCTCCTAATGAGAACGATAAAGAGGAGAAGAGAAGAATCCAAACATGTCGGGCACGATTTTTTATAGATTTTTTTAAAGGAATATTAAAAGTCGAAATTTTTCTTTATATAACGAAATTTTTAAATTAGAGGTGTAGTCGTTAAAGCGGCCCGGTCCAAACTATTTTCAATAGTGTTCGTGTTTGAGCCAAAACATAACAAATTTTACCAAAATACCGCCAAAATTTCGGTCTGAATCAAAGGCGGACTGCAGACAGACTGACTTAAGTCGGTCACATCAATGTATGTGTAGGGTGTAGGCTGTAAAAAATTGTCCGTTCGTTTGGTTCGGTGGGCAGCCGATATTTCGCACAAGTTTGTCTAGTTATTAATTTTTCATTATTTTATAATCAGAACAAACCCTATGCCAGTTTAGTTGAAAGCTATAAGAAACTGGATGGCAACAATCAATTTGAAGGTTATGGTGTAGAATTAATTAAAGAGTTGGCTAATAAATTAGGCTTTAATTACACTTTGATTAATGGCGGCAACGATTATGGTTCTTATAATAAATCGACCAACACTTCCACCGGCATGTTAAAGGAAATTAGAGAAGGTGTAAGTATTACAATGCGAAAGAAAACAGGTTATCATGAAATATGACAAATTTATAAAAATTGCAGCGAGCAGACTTGGCCGTTACTGATTTAACCATAACAAGCGAAAGGGAAGAAGCCGTTGATTTTAGTATACCGTTTATGAGCTTAGGTAAGTTTGTTTCTGTTGTCTTTCAAAAGTTGTTGTGTTCATTTCTTTTCTCATTCTTTAATTTAGGTATAGCAATTTTGTATGTTAAGCCACAACAAGCACCGCCTGCAACATTTTCATTTATGGATCCATTTTCCGAAGAAGTGTGGTGGTATTTGGGTTTAGCTTTCTTGGGCGTATCGTTGAGTTTCTTTATATTGGGCCGTCTATCACCTAAAGAATGGGATAATCCATGCCCATGCATCGAGGAACCTATCGAACTGGAAAATCAATTTACGATTAGCAATTCATTATGGTTTACCACGGGAGCTCTATTGCAACAAGGCTCAGAAATAGCGCCTAAGTAAAAAATTTGACATAGAAAACGAAAGCAAATATTTGACATGGTTTCCTTCTTTTCTAAGAGCTCTATCAGTTAGAACTGTTGCCTCTATATGGTGGTTTTTTACTTTAATTATGGTCTCATCCTATACAGCGAACTTGGCTGCTTTCTTAACCATCGAAACTCCTACTACTTTAATTGAAAATGTTAATGATTTAGCTGAGAATAAGGGAGGAGTGGTATATGGAGCTAAACGTACCGGATCTACAAGAAATTTTTTTATGGTATTTTTATTGTCTCTTTTTGAAAAAAAAAATGTTTCTAATTTTTATCATAATTCTTACCGAAGTATTGTAATTTTGTGTTATTATTACTATATCTGCACATAAATATTCCACTTCCGTCCGTCCCTCTACACTTGATTATTTGATTTTTCCGGTTGCAAAATTCAAGATTTCAAACACTGGAATAACAAAATATTGTTGTCAATAATTAGAAGTTTAAAGCAGATTTCTATTCAAAATTTTGCACGAGTATTTGTCATGTCACAATCATTTGACTAACAAAGCTACAATTAACATTATTGCGTTCAGGCTTCTAGTGTATTGAGGATGCAATACATTCATTAACATTTCAAGTTTTTTCATCTTTCTTATTGATCTTAGACGTCCGAAGATGAACGTTATAAAAAAATGAATGAATTTATGACTAAAAATCCGCAATATTTAACCGAAACTAATCAGGAAGGATTTGAACGTGTTAAAAATAGTAAAGATCATACGTACGCCTTTCTAATGGAATCCACTTCCATTGAATATAATACCATGAGAGAATGTAGTTTAAAAAAAATCGGCGATGCGTTAGATGAAAAAGGTTACGGCATCGCTATGAGAAAAAGTAAGTTAATCATGACTGAATTGATTAAAGAAATAATTAAAAATTAAAAAAAAAACAAAAAAAATCGTCTTAAAAGATTGGGCTTATAGGGATAAGTTTAATAATGCTCTATTGGAATTGCAAGAACAAGGTGTTTTAGCTAAAATGAAAAATAAATGGTGGAATGAAGTTGGTGCCGGTATTTGCACGGTAAGCTTATAAAAAATATATATATATTTTTTTTTTTGTTAGCTAAAAGACATAATTAAAAGAAAAACAACAAAATATTTAACATTTACAGACCAAGGCCGAACAAAGTGATGCAAAATCTTTGAGTATGGAGAATTTAGAAGGCATTTATGTAGTGCTCTTAGCAGGCAGTGGTTTAGCCCTATTACACGGCATTATAAGTTGGATTTGCTTTGTAATTCGCAAGGCTAGCAATCATAAGGTACGATTTGCTTTCGCGTCCTCTTAAAGTTATAAAAAATTATCTGTTCCATTTATTATTATTTTCTTTTCTTCAGGTTTCTTTAAAAGATGCTTTCACTGAGGAGTTTAAATTCGTTATTGATTTCTCCACTTATACACGTGAATTGAAAACATCCGCATCTATTTACTCACGTAGTCGTAATTCGTCCATATCAATTGATACCTTGGAAGCTAATAGTACTCAAAATATTTAATTATTTAACTTAATTAAAAAAGGAATAAAAGATAATAAATAAAAGGTTTTTTAAATATAAAAGTAAGTTATAAGCAATTGTTAGCATATCTCCATGACAAAATGGAACAACAATTAATCAGGTATAATTGAAATTGTTTTATTTATACTTTATATATATGTAAAAGAAGAAAATCTGTAATGGAATGTTTCTTAGCAAATAACATATATGAGCATAATTTTAATTCTTACAATTACGAAACTTATATTTGTCGTAGAACGAATCTATTTAATGCCCACCATTTCAAGCCAATAAATAATATCGTCAATTAGTTTATCCACACTGTTTCTAAATGGCCCTAAGAGGAGTGTATGCCTGCCCAGAGAAATAGCTGAAGTAGATTGGATGTTGCAGTTTTTTGGTTATCACGGGGCCCTTACTAGGCCGACTCAAGTTTGATGTATGACCATCAGTCAAAAGGGCACATGTCCAATGTGCCCTATTCTCATTTTTCCGATCTAAGGATATATTCTAACAACGGACTTTGGTTAATCGAACAGACAGACGGACAAAATCGTCTCAGTGTCTTGTGCTAGTCAAAAAAGAAAAAAAATGGTAAAAAATATAAATATTTTATCCCGTATTGCTTTCCCGTATTTGCTTGTAGTTCCTTTTTAATACTGAGTTTAAAAATATTGAAAATTATATACACAACAATACACAATTAGGACGACTAACACGATCAATCGTGGACATTATTACATAATGTCCATAGTCAATGCAAAAAAAAACGAAAAAAAATATTCTTAATATTCGATTCGCTTCAACACTGTGTTATGCAGAATGCAAGTTCTACTTATAAAACGTATTTACATAGAACGCTTAAAATATGTTTTGTTTTGTTAATACTAAAGAAATAATCTTAAATGCTAATAATTGAAGAGTTTTTTGTCCAAGTTTTTTGCTAAAGCAATTAAGTCCAATCTTTAGCTTTCCACAACAGACAATGTATGTGATTATCAACATCGGCCGGTTGCGATTTAGGAGATTTTAAATATTCGTAATGTGAGGGAGAAGTTATATGACGTGCTGATCTCTCCGATGAGTCCATATAACGACTAATAAGAGAACGATAACGCCTACCAATTGTAGCAATTAAAGGTATTTGAGTGTTAGGTACCGCAACAATTGTTTTAATCTTTAGACAAAACGAAAAGATATTTTATTACTTTATGTTTACCTTAATGTTTATTTCGAATAAATAATCCCTGAAAAAAATATATAACGGAATCTGTTACGAGTTCTCATCTTTGTTGTCTTGGATAATTAGTTCAATTTTTTTTTGTATTTTTTAATACAGATCACAATTTTTGAGATATATTTTGACACAAGAGCGAACCCTATTGAAACGTATTTATTTATTTATTTATTTATTTATTTATTTATTCCACTTATACAGAAACTCAACTAAAACTAAGCTAACTAAAACTAACTATTGAATCGGATTTCCAAAAATTCTTAAGAAAAATCGCTATAAGCGATGGTAACGTAGAAAATTTGAAACAGATGAGGCGATATAACTTATATCACCCATCCCACTAAACCTAAACCTTCATATGATAAGAATTTTTCATTTTCAATACTTCAATATTCTACACAAAAACTGCCTATTTTCTATTTTTAAGGCACTATAAGGCACAATAAGAGAATAAGAGGATAACAATAGGAGGACAATGGAAGGATAAGAGGAGACTAATTCTACCCATGGAAATTTGCTAACCTCTAACATGCTTTGAATCGAAAGTAAAAGCTATTGAAAATGGATTTTATGAAAAGTGGATATAAGCCTGTATTTTGAAAAACTCGTTAATTACATGAAAAAAATTATTAGTTTTCCAATTTCTTAAAAAAAAAAAATGCAATACGAAATGAAACTTTGAATCATATGGGAACGTTTTGTGGGCCATCTTGGCGTTTAACTCTCCGTACATAAAATAAGTCTTTACATAACAACAAAACCTAATTTTTAACATTTTATGATGACAGTTGGTCCAAAATAACCACCACAGACACTTGCCGTATCGCCAAATATGACTATTTTTTTTTTATCTAAAATAACATGTAAAAAATTTTCTGAATATAAGAATATTTTTAAAGCAAAAATCGTCCAAACATCGTCCACAGAAATGCCAAGCCTTAATTTATCGAAAAAAAAAGCCCCGTGGCTTACAACAACAAATTGCAAGAGAAATTTCAACGGAATCGGTTGAACTGAACTGGCTGAGAGCCAACAAAATGACAAGCTTAAGAAGCAGGATTTCAAGGATGCTCATATACGTATATTTAATTTGGCATACTTGCTTCATCCCATTGATTTAATGGTTTTTAAAACGTCTATGAGCATAACAAGTCTAAGCTTAGAATTTTTTTCGTTGCCAATTAGATTTTGTATTTCCGAAGCGTGTAAGTGGCCTCAAATTACTTTTCAAAATGCTAATGAGACAGTGTTTAGAAAGCCGGCTTTTTGAACTATTTCTTCTTAATCCACTCCCCCGTTATCCCATTTTTATGACAAACAGTTTGCGACTCAGGGCGGTGGAAAAAAGACTAAAAAGATCGCAAGATGACATTACACGATATTGCAGATACTCTTTTGCGCACAAGTCGGAGAAATTTTCCATTATTAAAATTATCCGAACATAAACAATTATAAATAATAATAAAGGGATTGCAAAAATGGAATACAAATTTGCAAAGATTTTTGATTTTATATTATGTGTAAAATCAGTTTTTACTCTACCTTTGTACCTACCTTTCTACCTTTTGTTTGTTTCTCTTTCAATTCTTAAATTAAAATTTTTTAATATCAATTACCTCATTCTCGTAGGGCCGAAATACTGTGATTGGTCTTAGCGTACTGACTTCAGCGATAATCAAACAACCCCAAGTGGTGCCTATATAAAGTTCCTGGCCGTGGGCACACAAAGCGGATATTTGGCATTTAATTGAACTGAGCCGTTCATCAATGGCTATACTTTTCAAAGATTCCGAGCATGGTAACAACTTAGAACAATCAAGTTTATTTTCAATTTGTTTTCGATTAGCATCCCACTGGTAGACCATAGAACTGAGGTAAAGACAGGTAAAAACATGGGTGCTGTTTGCACATATACGGGCCACTTTAAGATCTTCTTTAGTATTTGGTTCATCACTATGACATAAGGCTTGATGACCACTAACGCCAGTTTTACTTAACGGAAAAACATTCAATTTTCCAGCCATTTCGCCGCACCACAGTTCATATACACTATGAAAAAAAAAAAAATAGTTTGTAAAGATTGTCTTTTTTACATTTGAAAGCAAAAATCTCTTACTCTTCAACCATTATGGATGTGGCACAATGTAATATTAAACCTGAACATATTTCAGTTAAGACAAATGAGCCTTCGGCAAAAGCACAATTTGTCGGTACTTTCTCCGAATCCAATAAAAACACTCGACCATTGTGCAGGCCTACGGCCACCCGCTGTATGCCCGGGAAATAAATTAAACTTATTACCGGAGACTTGATTGATGGGTCCAACATGTAAGAAAAAATATGATTGTAATCCTGTAAATTGCAGGCGTGCAGATTACCCGCAGAATCGCCCATCCAAATTGCATGTTCAATGATACTACAACATAACACATTGATCTTAGGCATTCTTGAAATCGACGGAGTACGTGATGTCGAACCCGTACTCGATGCAGAGGGATGAGTGGACGATGGTGTATTCAAAGGTGACGATCTCAATGGCTCTTCAACACGCGGTGATATCTGCTCCAAATCAGGAAATTTATGCGAGCACTTGAGACTGCTTAACTGTAGAAATTGTCCATACAACGAGCAATCAAGTATATCGATGCGAGAATTATAACCTGGTAGCCACAACTCCAAGCTATAAATTTTGTATGAAAAACGAAATACATTTTAAAGACTATTTCATAATACAGTGCCTTTTATTTTCAGTGTCTTAACAAAACGCAACCGCAACCGTAGCAGTAATTAATCATATGTTTTAGGAAATGAGCCAACATGTAAATCAACTTCAACTTTGCCGGAGCAAGCCTAAGCTGACTGCATGTTAGAGAAGTCACAACAATTGCTTAGCTCTTCAAAAGCCAAGAAAGATAAAACCAAGTCATCGTCATTAAGAAAGAAAGAAAAGAAGCAAGGAATTGAATCGTGTTCATCAAGAAAATGTCGAGCATATAGCAAAGGAAATGAAATTCTTCATATTGGAGGAAATGGATTGTAAGTAAAACGCTCCTGCAGCTGCGAACAAATATCGTTTCTGTCAGGATAATAATTTAATTGATTGCGTAAACGAAAAGGTAAAGTGAATCGGTTGTTGAGATATCTGTGAAAATATTGTTACTTGACTTAGAAAAACGTATGCTACAATCCTTTGCTAAACATCATAATTGTCTAGTGGATCGATGATGTCAGGACGTAAGAGATCAAGCTAAGGAAATGACTGAAACCGCAAATCTGTTTATAATAAACAATTTTAGAAATCTTCTGAATTTTTTTTCTTGTTTTGGTTTTTCCGCAGAGTCCTCTTCTTCGCACAGAATATAGATGCGACGTGCTACCAGACATGGAGGTCGTCGCACTCGTTGTCGTTGCGAACGTGAACGTAATGATCTACTAAGCTCACATCTGGAGGGAATGTCGAATGATGAAGAGACATCTGACCATCATCAAAAATGATTTCACAGTAACTTGGATAAAATGTTTCTCTCAAGGAAACTCAATAAACTGCGCTCTTATTTAATTAGAAATGTTGGATAAAGAAGCCTTAGACATGCTTGAAGACGTCAGTGATGAATTCTGTAAAGTTGAATTAATCTTGAAGAAGTTTTGCGACTGCGTAAAACTGATTACGATTCCCATAAAGACGCTTTCGTCAGTTTCGTCAGTCTATCTAAGGTAAGTGAAGAAAAGTAAATGCTTGCCGAGTTTTAATTCATTTGGCTCGTGTTTTCTTTGCATTACAGTTAGCGAATTGTTGTTTTAATAATATTTGCCATGATTTTCTGGATTAACTGCTACAGCTCAAGTTTTAGATAGTATCAACATTTATGTCAGATTAGGTAGTGGAGCATAACGTTCCGTTTTTTTAATACACACAATCGGAAAAAAAGTTAAATCGTTTTTAGTACCTAGAGAAGCGTGCGGTTTCATCTAAAATAAAAACAAAAAAATACACATAAACTCGAAAATTATAACTTTTTGTATAATTAACAATCAATACCTTCGATATTCGGTAGACTATTAAAAGCACCACAAACGGCTTTGTCATTATGCGGCAATGCGATAACATCCAGTAGATGTATGCACTCGGGTGCTGTGAGAATGGAGACAATTTGACTGGCGGTAGGCCGTTTTTTCGGTAAATCATCCCAACACAATATCATTAAGTCCAAGCAATATGTAGGAAATTGTGTTTCTCTTTGAGTTAAAGCTGGCCGACTGCCTTCTAATATACATTCTTTAATGGATTCATGTCCCTCAAAAGGTTGGCGCAAACTGATATTCTCGTATATAAACATTCCAAAGGAAAAACAGTCTACCTGGAATATAAATTCGAATGGAATTTTTTGAAGCACACATTAGATGCAGCACTTTTACTTTCTCTGTGTATTCTTCTTCGCCATTATAACGTATTATTTCGGGCGCCATGAAGCCCTCAGTACCACCAAATCCCTTTGATCCGCTGGGCGCCGTTTGACGACTTATTCCATAATCAGCTATTTTTATGTGCACAATATTACGCGGTCCGTCTTCTCTATAAATTAAGGAGGGTTGTATTGTTTTTAATAAATTGCTTTGTTTCAACTTACGCATGAGGCTGAGGAAAATCCCAGACTAAAACATTTTCCGATTTCAAATCTCGATAGATAATATGACGTCGATGCAAGTATTCAATCGCGCGGGCAGCTTGTAGTACTAAGATTTGAAAAGTGTGAGGACCAACGTGAGCTCCGCTACGTCGATATTGCCTTAGAATTGAATCTAAGCCGCCCAAGGGAGCCAATTCTAAAACCAAAGCTAAAGGCTTAATACATATTCCAACCAAAGGAACTATATTTGGATGTTTAAGGGTAAGCAATACTGCCAACTCTTGGCGAGCTGTGCAATACGCCTTACAGGCATGCTGTAGAGGATCACGATCCCATTTTCCCAGCGCTATCTTATAAGCCATTAAAGCGCTCTCTTTTGCGCGTGTACCGGGTGGAACAGGTTGTAACATTTTCATAGCTACGGCTTTGAAAGAACGAGATCCTTTTATTTTACATGTGGCTTTGAAAACGAATCCGAAGGCTCCTCGACCTAACAAAGATCCCTTAATGATGCTGTCCGAGTTGATAGTACACTTATCAGGTATATCGGCAAATATAACATCGGGCGCCAATTTTAGCATTAACATTTCTAAGTGTATGGGGCAAGAGATTTTACACTGATTGTAAACCGACAGAATACATTCCTCAATCATCCATGTGTAACAAACGTTTGAGATGTCAGGTAAATTCAAGTAAAGGGGATGACCATCAACGGAAGTATTGCGGGACGAGCCAGCCGAATCAGGACCAACGCCAGAATCGGCATCGGACAAATATAAGGAGTCCTGAAAAGATGTCGAGCGAGTTTTTTTTTAATTCGGTTGCAAAGTAAATCTATTCTCTCAAAAAACATGACATGCTGTCATTTAAAAGTTACAGTTAAAATAACTTGTTCAATAGCTACGCTAACAAAACTTACCTCTGACCGCCTTTCTCTCCTTACAGTAGCGTTTAAATACGCAGAAAAAACATTTAAACCATCTTCACACATATCACCGTGAAGATACACAGGACGCTTACTTCGCGATCTATTTACATAACCCAAACTGCTAGCATCGGCAACGTCACCATCACCATTACCGTTATCTGCATCACATTTCTTACCGAGTTTACGCAAACATTTCGGACACATTACCAAACGGGTAATTAAGAATCGGCCCTCTGAAGTATGCACAAAACGTGTGCCCAGAGAAGGATACCAATCTTCAAGTAACAAATCAATATGGTCCACGGATAAAGCGAGTAGTTTCGCTACCACCGGCATGTTTGGCTCAAGTTGAGTTAATAATTGTTTATTTT
>KK502886.1:161074-173234 GCA_000688735.1 Glossina austeni | reverse complement strand
GTGTGTGTGTGTGTGTGTGTGTGTGTGTGTGTGTGTGTGTGTGTGTGTGTGTGTGAATGAAGAATTTTAAGAATTTTAAGCACCAATTGGATGTACCTTTTGTGGTTTATGCTGACATTGAATGCATTTTAGAACCAGTTAACATTCAAAATTCGACGAACATCCAATCGGTGCAAAAGCATGTTCCATTTGCTTATAGTTATTATGTTAATTCGATAATTTGTTCGATAAAAACGTGGACATATTTAGGATATATAGTGGGGAACATTCAACAAGTCATTTTTTCCAAAATCTAGTTAAAGATGTTGTATATATTTACAATAATTATTTATGTAAAGTTAAACCTTTGAATACTATGACGCCTGCGGAACGCGAGAGACAAAAAACCGATACAATTTGTGACATTTGTGGAAAATTGTTTTTACCTCTCGAAAACAGGGTAGCTGATCACTGTCATTTGACAGGTGATTATAGAGGACCTGCTCATAATAAGTGCAATTTGGAATATAAAGCTGCAACATTTGTTCCAATATTTTTCCATAATCTTTCAGCATACGATTGTCATTTGTTTATTAGGGAACTTTCATCTATTAAGGGCACCATAAATATTATTGCACAAAATAAGGAATTATACATCTCCATATCTAAGAGAATATATTTAGGTGAAAAAGAGTTCATCGATCTGCGCTTTTTAGATTCATTTAAATTTATGCCATCAAGTTTACAAAAGTTAGCTGAATACTTGTCCGCTACAGATTTAATTTTCGTAAAATCCATTTATAACAACGACAATGATATCAATTTGATGAAACGTAAGGGAGTCTTTCCTTATGATTATCTAGACTCTATTAATCGTCTCCAAGAAACTCAATTACCACCTCGTTCATGCTTTTTCAATAAATTAATCAATGAAGAATGTAGTGTAGACGGTTATGAACACGCTAGAAAAGTCTGGAATACATTCCAATGTAGAACGCTCGGTGACTAGTTACAATTGTATTTGAAAGTTGACGTTTTGCTATTATGCGATGTCTTTGAAAATTTCCGAAAAGTATGTAAAAATATTTACAAGTTAGACCCTTGCCAATATTATACTACACCTGGTCTGTCTTGGAAGACAACAGAAATAGAATTGGAATTATTGACTGACATTGAACAATATAATTTTATTGCTCGAGGTATAAGGGGAGGCATTGTTCAATGTTCTAAAAGATATTCTTTGGCTAACAATAAATATGTAAGCGATTATGATCCTACTCAAGAATCGAATTATCTAATTTACTTGGATGTAAACAATTTATATGGTTATGCCATGTCGCAATGTTTACCCTATAAAAATTTTGAATGGATGACAAATTTGGAAAATTTTAATTTACATGAGGTGAAAGATGACTCAGAAATAGGATATATACTGGAAGTAGATTTAGAGTATCCATCTTCGTTACATGACTATCATAACGATCTACCGGTGCTGAAAATAAAAAAAATTCACACTTGGAATGTAGCAATTTAATAAGGGATTTAGACAATAAAACACATTACGTTATCCATTATCGCAACCTTCAACAATGCATTCGACATGGTGTTGTTTTGAAAAAAATACACAAAATTCTTAAATTCAATCAATCGGATTGGTTAAAAAAATACATTGATTTGAATAATTATCATAGAACGTTAGCTAAAAACTCTTTTGAACAGAATTTCTTCAAGTTACTAAATAATGCTGTTGACGGCAAGACTATGGAAAATGTAGATAAAAGAAAAGTTATTAAAATAGTCTGCGAATGGGAGAATAGCGGTAGAAGGTTGGGGGCGAGAAGTCTTATAGCTAAACCAAATTTTCGTAGTTCACTCAAAATTTCGAATGATATGATTGCGGTTCAAATGAATAAAGTGCGAGTTGAGTACAATAAACCAATTTACATTGGTTTTACCGTTCTAGAATTATCCAAACGGAAAATGTACAATTTCCATTATGATTATATGAAGCCTAAATATAAGGAAAATATTAATCTAAATTATATGGATACTGACTCGTTTATTTATGATATTGAAACAAATGACTTATACGATGACATCCGAGATGATATCAACTATCATTTTGATACGTCTGCATATCCTAAACAAAATATTTTCAATTTCCCATTATTGAATAAGAAAGTCTTAGGAATGATGAAAGATGAATGTAACGGAAAAATATTGAAGGAATTCATCGGTTTACGACCAAAAATGTATTCCTTTAAAATCGATGAGGATGGAAGAGAAAGTAAGAAAATAAAAGGTGTAAAACATTGTGTTACAGCTAAGTTAACGGTTGGCGACTTTAGAAAGTGTCTATTCCAAAAAGAGTCGTACTATGATTCAATGTATGGTTTCCGATCGAAGGTACATCAATTGTATACACAACATATTAGTAA
Source organism: Glossina austeni (assembly GCA_000688735.1). Classification (NCBI taxonomy): domain Eukaryota; kingdom Metazoa; phylum Arthropoda; class Insecta; order Diptera; family Glossinidae; genus Glossina; species Glossina austeni. Next base: position 170,817 of record KK502886.1, on the reverse strand, counting down.
ACTAGTTTTAAGTATAAGAGGTATGTAAGAGAGAATGGTATTAATACTTATGCATGGGGGCATTATAAAATAAAGAATAATGATAATTAAAAAACAAAAAAACACTTTTTTTCTTATTTATTTATATTTATTAAAAAGGAATTTCAAGCATAAATGCCCGCAATTAAAAGTGTTAAATTTTTGTTTTCGCTTATAATTGTAGTGTATGGGTGATTTTAAGTAATTGACTATTTCAATTGGCGATTGTAGATTTCCAAAACTATCAAAATATTCTTTATAGTTGTATTTTTTATAGTAGGCTACCCAATGTGTTCCAGAACCGTTTGAATTATCTAGATTAACAATACCACATTCTTGTGCTAATGGCTTCTTAGGTAAAGAATCACGCATAAAACACCTCTGAAATGTTTAAGTTGTTTACCGTACTGAATCAAATCGATATCAGTTAACGATCGATTGGGTAGGTTGTTTAAAAGTTTTTTTGATCTCGTCTATAATGAAGTCCATATCCCTTTCTATAGGGTTTAAGATATAAACCTCTCCCCATAGCAATTGATTCCATATGTCTGTTATGACGAGTAGCCTCTGCTAATTGTTCTCTGCCATTTTTTATATCATTTACTGCTTTAACTATAGATGATCCACCTGTAGCCAAGCCTCCAAGTGCTGACAATGCTGCTAATATCGGAACTAAAGGAAGGAATCCACCAAGTTTTGGCATTGGAATAACTTTCGGTATAGCAGCAGCAGCATTACCTTTGTTACTCATCCTTAATTTTGAATGTATTGCATTCTGAGCTATTTTCACAGCGTCCGTGATATTATTTGGTTTTGCTTTTTTCAAGATATTTAAAGTCTTTTTAACAGCGGTTAAAAATAGCTTTTTTCCGCCACATCTTCCTCTTCTAGTTTTTCTCACCTTTGTTTTCTTAACTTTTCTTACCTTTTTCATCTTTTTCTTTCTGCTAGTCTTACTACCACTCATACCGAGACCAAATTTCACTTTTGCCTTCATTGCATTCGTTACGAACCAAGCGTTTATACGTTCTTTTAAATCACTATCTTTAGATTTTACTCGTTGCCAGGCTTTTTCTGTTAATATCTTATCAGCTTGATGTCTCTTATTAATGTCTTCTGATTGTGAATATGCAATATCATACTCTCTACAAGCTGCATCCAACGGGTTTATTCCTTTTTCTCCTCGTTCTAGACGTCTTGCTAGTTTCGTTCCTGGGCCACAAAATTGATATCCAGCTAAATGTAGGTCAACAGGTAATCTATTTATTAGGTTGTTTACGAAACCTCGACCAATTTTAGACTGATTGTATATGTCTCTTTTATTATAGTTTATAATCATTTTTTCTATCGTTTTATGTATACAATAGGATCAGCATCAAAAATCAAAATGATATATATGTGTATATATAAATGGTATTTATATATAGAGTAAATTAGTTTATCATTATGCGTTTAGTTAAACAATCGAAACAAATTGTTGTTAGGAATGCTGACGATATTTGTTTGCAGAAAGGAAAGACTAAAATTGTACATAGTACTCTATTACCGAACTCAATACGAGCATTAATTGTGGGACCGTCAAATTGTGGCAAGACAAATGTTATGATTAGTCTAATAGAAAGCCCTAATGGTCTCAGTTTTAAAAACATCTACATATATTCGAAATCTTTATATCAACCAAAATACCGTTATCTGCAGGCACCGATCGATCCGATAAAGGGTATAAACTTATTTACATTCTCAGAAAATGAAAAAGTTATAAGCCTATCTAAGGCAAAACCACATTCAATAATGATATTCGATGATTTAATATGCGACAAACAAAATACTATAAGGAATTACTTTTGCATGGGCAGACATAAACACATTGATTGCTTTTATTTATGTCAAACATATACGAGAATTCCCAAACATTTAATACGTGATAATGCAAATATGATAGTAATATTTAAACAAGATGAAATGAATGTGAGGCATATATACAATGATCATGTTATCGGTGATATGTCATTTAAGAAGTTTTTAACGATTTGTAATACGTGTTGGAAAGATAAATATGGTTTTGTTGTTGTGAGCAAGGATGATCGGATGATTGATAAGGGGCGATATCGGAAGGGTTTCGATAATTTCATACAGTTTAGTAAGTCAAATTAGATATAAAGAAGATCGCTATCACATATAGAGCAGATCATTATCAGCTATAAACCTGATCATTATCGGATATAGAGCAGATCATTATCGGATATAGAGTAGATTGCAAAACAAAAATGAGTAACAGACTGTTAAAAGATATTATAAAGACACGAGAAGTGTTGAAAGCGAAGCTTGGAAATATTAAATTGAATCAAACAGAGAAAGTTAACTTATTGGAAGACACATTTCAACCTATAACGAAACCTTTGAAACGGATAATTAAAAAGCTTGATAATAAAAATTCTACATCGCTGACGTCATCATTTACGAACGATTCGATAGAAAATCATAACAATAGAGGTGATGAAGGTAACGATGATGATGACGATGAACATAATAACGAGATTAATGATGTAAATAATATTGATTACAATGGTGTTGAGGTTGCGGCAGATAATGATGTTGTCATGAATAATAATGATGTTGAGATGCCTAAATTTAACTCATTATTAAACGCAGGAAAAAGAAGAAAAACCAAAACACGTTTATTAAAGGAAAGAGTAGGAGTAGTGCAAAAACCAAAAAGAATTTATTAAAGTATGGAAAGAGTGGCAGAGTTGGTAAGAGGATTTTTCGTAATTCCCCTCCAATCGCAGCTCCGTTAACAAATGTAGTTCCTCATACAGAAGATCCTCCATATGTTGATTACGTAGGTAATCAAGAAGAAGGATAAGCTGATTTTCATAATGCAGAAGAAGACATGAATATTGATGAAACGTCTTTGGAATCATCATCATCAGGGCGTACACCACTATTAAACAACATCAACAATAACAACAATAATAAGAAAAGGCTTAGAATTAAAAAGAGTTTAAAGCGGAACATCGATAAGAAAGGCGGAAAGTAGAGAAGAGTTTAAAGGGTTTGAGACATTTAAAAATAGAGAAGAAAGCAAATGTACGTCAAAGAAGGAAAGCTACAACAACAATACCACTACCAACACCAATTAGAATTAAACAAAAAAAGAATTTAAAACGAAAGGATTCCACGCCATTAGATGGTTTTGATGTTAATAATGAGAAACGGTTGAAAACATCGCACATGTCTTTCAATCAAAAACGAAAGAGTAAATCACAATTGAATACCGATAAAAAGCGAAATAAATATATGAATAATAGCAACGATGTTAACATTAATTCAAATAAATCCGCACTCTATAGTGTTATACAAACACTAATTAATAATGGAAAGGTAGATAAAATTTATGGTTTTAATGTAGATGTATCGGGGAATCGGCGATATGGAAATAATAAATTAAAATTTAATAGAGATAACACTATCAATGTAGAATATATTAAGTGGACTATGACGCCAGGTTTGTTTCAGCTCATGTTTCACTCAAACCCTCATCATTATACAAAAAGAGATCTGATAAAATATAAAGATATTCTAATAAATACAAATGTACACAAACGTCATTATCAAGCTGGCACACAAATTAAAGGTACAAGAGCATTTAAATATCAACGTGTAATAAGACCACTATTTAATAAGAAATCAAATCTTCTAACGAAAGGTAGTGGGCTATTATTAAAATCATTCTCGTAAACCTACCTATACCTATTGGGACGATCCTAACGAGCTAGTTGATAGATTACGTTTACTTCTTGCTTCCGAAAGTGCTGGACACAATAATCACAAAAACGAAATAATTTCGATTGTCGAGAAATTGCGAGAGGCTAACATAATTAAATGATAATAATGAATAATGAATTCTGTAAATAAGTTTGGAGAAGATTTAATTAATCATCAACAGTATAACAATTCAAAGTTAAAGTCAAATTTATTGAAAACGCTTGGTATTAGCGTAAATAGTAATAGCATAGATCTTCATAGGAAAAGACTTTGTAATTTAATTGCACCTACTGAACCCAAAGATGCTGTAACAAAAGCATATCTGCTTAGAAAAAATGATGTGTTAACAGATAGTGTAAACAATCTAACAACTACAAATGAAACGCGTTGAGGACGATATGAAACAATTTCAAAATACATATGATTTACAAATGAATGGTATGAAAAAACAAATAGATGAATTATACACAACAATCAAAAGTGACATTATTAGCGAAGCTAAACAAATTGAGATAGGTCTTAAGAATGAACTAATTAATGCAAATAAAAGCTATATGAATAAGATTAAAGAGCGATTCGCTAAAATTGAAGAATGGATGGAATGGAACAACTGGAAGAAATATTTGATAAACAATTGAATAGTATGAAAGGTGATTTAACAAGATTACAAACTACCCTAACAAGTAACGTTGAAGAAGATGTTAAATTAATTGAACAGTCTGTTAAAGCGTATTTGTATAGTGAGAATAACGAATTTATAAATAAGACCGAAGAACGATTTCAAATTATTGAGGACTACATTTTCAAATCGATTGGTTTAAAGCAGCGGCAACAACAAGACAAGGATGTAAAAAAAGGAAGATTAACTAAGAAAAGTAATATAAAAAAATTTTTTTTCTATATATAGAACAACAACAAGACGAGCAAGCAAACAAAAATACATTAAATCGCATAGAGTTTGCATGATGGATCTAAATAGGGATAAAAGAGACATAATAAATGAACTACACAAACAAGCACACAAACATTTCAGAAGAAGACGAGTTGTCATGAAAGGAATTGATGATTTGTAGCAAGCCGATCTGGTTGAAATGATAAGCTATGCAGCGCAAAATAACGACTATCGTTACCTTTTAACAGAAATAGATACATTTTCGAAAAAGGCTTGGGCTTGGCGGTGAAAAACAAAACTGCTCAAAACGTAACGAATGCTATGAAGGAAATTGTTGTGAAAAGTCATCGCAAACCGAAAAACTTGCAAACTGATGATGGTAAAGAGTTTTTCAATAATCAATTTCATCAATTGATGCAAAGCAATCGTATTAATAACTATTCAACATATAGCGTTCTGAAGGCGTCCATAGTAGAACGTTTTAATAGGACATTAAAAGAAATGATGTGGAAAGAGCTTAGCTTTCAAGGAACCTACAAATGGATTCATATATATAAGAAGCTTATCGATAACTACAATAACACATTTCATAGAACGATAAAAATGACACCGAATCAAGTGAATTCTTCAAATGAGAAATCTCTGCTGGATACGGTATCCAACAATTTAAAAATATTCAAGAGACCAAAGTTCCAAATTAATGATTATGTACGAATAAGTAAATATAAACATCAATTTGAGAAGGGCTACACACCCAATTGGACTACGGAGATCTTTAGAGTGAAAACTATAAAAAATACAAATCCAAATACATATTTGCTAGAAGACTATCAGGGGCGGGAAGTTAAAGGTGGATTTTATGAATATGAGCTAATGAAAACTGAATTTCCGCAAACATATTTAGTTGAAAAAGTGGTAAAGAGACGAGTAAATATGGTCTATGTTAAATGCTTGGGATTTTCATCGGAACGCAACTCTTGGATTAATATAAACGATATATAATAATAATAATAACAATAAAAGCTATTATAGACATTCTTAGATAATGTATTCACTTATCAGACGTTAAGATGTCAATAACACTAACCTTAAACGGGGACTTCTCATTACTTATTGCAAACTATTTCCCCGCAATTGAGCTTGATGAAAATTATGTTTGCGGTCTAATAAGTTTCGATACGTATCATTCGATTCCAAATGTCGATCGGGAAACAACTTATTTCATATTGGTAACCATGAGATTACAATTCCTATTGGTTCATATGAGTTTTCTGATATAGCCGACTTAATTACAAGTAAATATCATGACATGAATGAAAAAGGAGGTATACTAAATATTCAAGCAAATTATAATACGTTACAAACACACATAAAGAGTACAATAGATCCAATTTATTTCGATAAGAAGCGTTCGATTGGATCATTATTGGGGTTTAGTAAGAGAAAATTGCAACAAGGTATAGAACATTATTCAGATAAAACAATCGATATAACAAAAATTAATACCATAACGATTGAATGTAATATTGTAAGTGGATCTTATATAAACAATGTATCAGCGCATACTCTTCATCAGTTCTCACTTACTGTTAGTCCAAGTTATAAAATTGTAGAGATACCAACTAATGTAATATATTTACCTATAAATACAAGAACGATAAATTCTATTGTTTTAAAAGTTGTCGATCAATCTGGCAATTGAATAAATTTTCGTGGAGAAAAAATTTCAATAAGATTGCATTTAAAACCATCATCACACAAATAAGGATGATAATATTTAACAAAAAATAGAATACACAACGAAGAAATTATCATCATCATCGACGTCGTCACCGTGCAGTAATAATAAGAATAATAGTAAAACAAAATACAACCGAAAGAAATCAAGCAGTAAAACTGCTAATACCCTAAGTAGAATTAATCAGCAATTTTTAAATAGTTTGGCGTTTCAACTAAAATAGTCAGAAAACCATAAAAAATGAGTAACATAATTAATATATTACAAAAACCACAATTTGATAATTCAATTATAAAAAAAGAATATCACAGTTATACATCGTATTTACAATCATTTAAAAATAATGATGAAATTCGTATATCAATTCAAAATCAAGATTTGTATGTCTTACCAAGCGAAAGCTTTCTATATATTGAAGAACTGCATCAAAGAAAGATGGTACAATTTCTAATAATATAAAACTATTGAATAATTGTATGGCACATCTATTTGATGAAATTCCATATAAGCTTAACGGTATAGAAATTGATCGTACACCTCATTTGGGTATTACAACAGAAATAAAAAATTTCACAGCATTGAATAAACGTGAGAGCCTACTGAACGCAGGATGGTCACCATTTAATAACGAAGAACTCACTATTGTGAGCGCTTATTTCAACTTTTGTATAACACTGAAGATGCTACTTGGATTTGCGGAAGATTTCAATAGAATCGTAGTTAATTCTAAAATGGATTGATTTTACTACGATGTAAAGATGATAAACAAGGTATTACAACTACCTTGGCAAATGAGCAAATTAAATTAATTATTTTGAATATTATATGGAAGATGCCACATGTTCAACTTGCTGATGCTTACAAATTGGAGATGTTTAAAAAAATTAATTCTCGCCAACCGTTAAATATATGCTTCAGAACTTGGGATATGTATTATTATCCTACGCTTCCACAGAGTACCACTGTTTTATGAAATGTTAAGTTAGCCAGTGAAAACGAACGACAGCGTTTTCTACTTGTAGCATTTCGAAACGCTGAAAACAAATTTACTCATTGCAATTTAACTAATGTAAAGGTTGATCTAAATTCTGATTCACATCCGTATGATGATTTGAATCTTAGATTTAGTCGAAATCAATTCGCTCTACTCTATGACATGTATTCAAGATTTCAACAAAGTTATTATTTACGCGATCCGTATCCGCTATTGAAACGTAGTGAGTTTCTCACGCATGCACCCGTGCTGGACGTAACACATCAACATGAATCGGTTAAAACCGGACCAATCGATATCCGCATTGAATTAAAAGCTTCAACTAACATACCAGCTAATACATCAGCATACTGTTTAATTATACACGATAAAATATTTGACTATGTACCCCTTACAAATGAAGTATGAAAAATATTGTAAAATTGTAATAAAATAGCAATAAAATATATATATATATATATATATGAATTTTTTTATGAAACAGGAAAACGTTCTTCTTCTTTCCATATATATTGAGATATATCATTTACATCTTGGTCATTATACCTTTAAACACAGCATCGCGCGTTTGTAAACAAACAAGACGGGGAGATATTATAATGAAAATAAATATATATGTTTTGCTTCTTGTATTGAAAATAGTGGTTGGTAATCCTATGCCATTCACTATTACTACTCCTCAAGCAGATTCGAATTCAAAAACTGTAGAGTTCAATTTAACCCTACCCAACGATGATGTTCTGAGAATTAATATATTATTTGTTAAGATGAAAGTAAGTGAAGCACTGGAAACTAAAAACAATGATTATCTATTAAGAGATCAAGGTGATGATACAACGTTAACAACTAGTACAACTATTTCACCACCTGTTGAAACACCAACGACACAACAACAACTAGAACAAGAAAAAACAACAGAACAAAGAGCATTAAAATATTTTTCAGTGGATGACGCTATAGAGGCATTTCGTAAATCGTTAATCAATTCCGAAATGGATATAGGTGGTATACTGGAAGCTGAGAAACCATTTTACAGACATTTCAATCTCAAATATGAAAATGTTGATGTACCTATTCGTTGTACTTATAAAAGTATCTATGAGCAAAGAGAACTAAAAATAAATTGCTTCGAATATCGGGAATTTGAACAAGAGAGAATATTAAGCAATGGTGAAATTGAGAAGGTTCGCACACCAGACTTATCGCGAAGGCTACAGGACATTCAAATAGTTGATCTAAAAGATTATACACAAACGTATAAAATGAATATTACGTAAGGATGAAATAGTTAGTTTTCAAGAAAACTTCAAAAAAGAATAAACCAATATGAAAATTAACGGGCCAACGCTATACGCGTTTTTAATTCTCATCTATATTCATAATGCCCAACTTCATTACACTCTTTCCCATTCGAAACGACTTTATGATAACGGAATTGCTAAATTCAATGGTGATACAAGTAAATATTTAAATTTTCGAATAAGACTTCCAAACGATACAACGCGTACAATGATACATTTATCACTTCAGTTGGTAACTCAAATATCGGAAGATAAAATTTCAACAACAACAAGAACAACAACAGCAACAACAATATCACCACGAATATCAACCTTACAAACAAATAATAATAAATCAGCAAGACATGGTGCTTATAAACTATTTACAATAAATGATGTAATTGAAGCTTTTAAAAAAGATTTAATAGAAAAAGAAACAAACATTGGAGGTATTATTGAAAGTGCATTAGTATTCCATCGTCATTTCAATTTAAAATATGAAAATTGCGAAATTAGAGTTAAATGTAGCTATTATAGTAATTACGTATATCGTAAACTTAATATCTATTGCTTTGAATTTAATGATATACCTTCAAATTTTGATGGCTATGATGGTGGTGGTGGTGGTGGAAATCAAAGAGAAAATTCAAACATTAATGAAAGAGAAAATCAATATGAAGCTAGTCCACTCTTCGGTCGACCCGAAAATGATATATATGTTAGAACTATTGCTATCAACGATTATTTACAAACATTCCATATGAGTATACAGTAAGACGCATCGCGTCACAGGAAAAAAAATATGATGATAAAAAAAATATACCGATTTTTAAGGACATTCTCGAATATTGTTTCTGATGAAGATAGAAAGAAGCTCATCAGTATTCAAGCACATCTGGAAGATTTAAACAATCACAGGATAATTCAAAACAAATATGGCGAACATTATGAGGGCTGCGTTTGGTCAGAGCATGAGCAATGAGCATCTAACGGCACAGAACTATCGTTTATTGAAGAAGGTCATCGCACTAAAAAAATCCGGGAAGATAAAAC